>OY979703.1:24957521-25059891 GCA_963855925.1 Inga laurina | reverse complement strand
TGAACCCTAGATCACTCGAGTGATGCTTATCAGAAACCAGAAAATGCCAGAAAACTAACAGCACTTCCAGATTTTTACCCAAAAGGTTTCAATGGTCCCAAACTCTCAACCAAGGCTATCCCTACATAAAATCACCCAAGGAACCCAAAAGAAACATCAAAATCACCAAATTCCTATTTCATTATCATGCTTTGGTCTTAAGCCACAATCAATGCAAATTTCCAAAATCTCCAAAACTAACATTTCATTCTCAAATCAATCTATCTATCTAAAACACATACCAAAACATCCATTTCTATGCCAACAACATGCCAAATACCCAATGACCCTAATCAAAGTAAATCATTTGGCACAAAATATAGATAGAATGGTTTTTTACACCTACCTCTTTAACTTTCTCAAAGAAGTTTCTTGATTCTCCAATCCCCATAATTCCTTGAAGTCACAAACCAACACCAAATGGCAATCTAGAACCATCAAAATACAACTCTTAATCCAAGGAACAACATGAAAGAAGAGTATTTTGGCATTTGAGGTCTTTAACTTACCCTAAATTCCAGCTTTTCTTTCTCTCTCCTAAGCTCCCATGGCTGCCGAAAATAGAGAAGGGAATGAGAGAGAAGAGTGTTGAAGATGAAGATGGAAATGATTATTTCTCCATGCCCATGCTTCTTCCAGCAAAAAGGAGGGAAGAAAGGAGAGAGAAATGAATTCTTTATCCAAATTTTGACTTTTCTTTCAACCACTAACATCATATAAGCTTGCCAAGTGTCACATTATCATTGGTTCTCCTCAAATAAGTAACTAATTAGTTACTCTAACCACTCCATTAGCCATTTAGTCACACATCTCATTTCCTCTTAGTTAGTAATTAATTTCTTCACTAATTACTAACTTATGGCCATCCTTCTAATTTCTTACTGATCATGGCATATTAATTAAAAATTGCCACAAAACGCATAATTATTCCAATTTAAATTCACAAATCATTCTCAATAATCATCATTAGCCCTTAATTGAAATTTGGGGCATTACAGAAGTTGCTGATTGGTTTACAATTTATGCAGCACGGAAGCACACCAATTTATGTGGACAATCAAGCAGCAATTGCAATATCTAAGAATCTAGTTTTTCATGGCAAAACAAAGATTTTCAATATCAAGTTGTATTTCATCAGAGAAGTTCAAAAAAGTGGTGAAGTAACACTGATTTATTGCAAAACCTCTTACCAAGTAGCTGATTTTACTAAAGCTTTACCAAGAGACAAGATTGAAGAACTAAGGATGAAGCTATGCATGTGCAGCTATTGATGCAAGGAGGAGTGTTGAGATGTGCTTCATCAGTTGCACGATTTGTTGCTGATCTTTAGGAATTATTCACTACTACATAATATAGATTTTACTACCTTAAAGGACGTCCGTTTTTAAAAAAAAGGGAAGTAAAAAACAAAGGTGGTGGCATTTTTATAATTCTGGGTGGGAACTGGATAGCTTTAGGCGTCCCCAATTTAAATGGAGACATCAAAAGTATGACTTTAGAGACTTTAGACGTCCCTATTTGAATTGGGGATACCTAAAGTAAAAAAATAACCTTTTTTTTTGCTTTAGACTCCCCAATTCAAATAGAGACGTCTAAAGTCTCTAAGTCACACTTTAGATGTCCTTATTAAAATAGGGGACATCTAAAGTTTAAATTGTTTTAAAAAACATCAGGGACACCAATATTAAGGACGCCAATATATACTAGGGACACCCTTTGGCATCCCTAATATATATTTCATGTCCCTGATTACAAAAAAAAATATTTTTTTTTACTTTAGACGCCCCCAATTTAAATAGGGATGTCTACAGTGTGACTTTAGAGACTTTAGACGTCCCTATTTGAATTATGGATGTCTGAAGTAAAAAAACAAAAAAAAAAGTTAACTAGACAACTTTAGGTGTCCCTAAATTAAATTTGGGATATCAAAAATAATTCAAATTTAAACTAATAGTCTTTATTTGTCAGTTTTATACTCTTATACTCATCTTGCTCTTCTTCTTGATTTAAATGGAAGACCCTTCCCATCACCGCAACTACAAGAATAACCACTACCACCACGCCTTTTAACTCTTGCTTCTTCTTCTTTATATGCTCTTTTTACTCTTTCTTCTTCCTTTCTCTCTCTTTTTTCACCTCCAGACCTGTTATGCTTTCTTATCATTTTTTATTGTTTTATCTTCTTTCTCTTTTTTCTTTGGGTTTACCTTCTATTTTATCTTCTAACTCGTGTTGTTATGGCTTATAGATTGAGACTTTGAAACATGCTTCATGGCCACGTTCCCGCTGTAAAAATGAGGTTCATCTATCGCTATTGCTCTTCTCTATTCATTATTACAAGAAAATGAATTTCAATAATAGGAGATAATTTTTTTGCAAATGATTCCTCTTATTGTTATCATCTTCTGCCTATGAGATTTCAGCTTTAGATTTATTATTGTGTAGATTTTTTATTTGAAGTTTAGATATTGAATCTGTAATTTTATTGACGATGATATGTAATTTCTAGTTTTAAATACTGTTTAGTCCAGATCTGTAATATAAATGATTTTTAAAAAAAAATTTAGACATCCCCATTTTAAAATAAAGAAGTCTAAAGTGTCAATGTAGCACTTTAGACGTCTATTTTTAAAATAGGGACGTTCAAAGTTCAGACTTTAGGCATCCTTTTATTTACGAACGTTATTGCCATTTTTTACTACTTGCTCACATAGACGTCCTATTGTTTTCAGACATTAAAATGACTAAAAAAGGGACGTTAAAAGCATTTTTTGTAGTAGTGATTTGCTATTTTAAAATAAACTTATTAGAATTTATATCAGTCAAAGTCAGTTTCCTGATTTCTAGCCATTTAGCCACATAACTCTCTGATTTAGGGGGATATTAGTAGTGAGTCAAGTTTGTTACTGATTTGATGGGCTAGAGGCAAATTTTTTTAATTTTAATTATCATGATCTGATGTATTTAAATACCCAACTATAGATTGAATAAAGTACGTCCTCAGAAGTATTTTTCATAACTCTTTCTTTTCAGTTTTCTTTCTAAAACTTTCAATAACTATGTGATTGGCGGACTTTTTGTCTTTTATGTTAGCCTTGGGGTCCACAATAAAAAATAAACCAAGGATTGGGTATAGGCAAACTTGGGATCGTTTTCTCTTCTCGGGGAGCCTTTTATTGAATCGTAAGTAATCTAATATGCCATGCAAATGCAATAGAAATAAGGGAAAAATTGGTTTTGAATTTTGTTGAAAATAGATAAATGCAAAATTTAATTAAAATCCTAAAGCTACGATTTTTTTGTCTTTTCAATTAGTGAATGGAATGGAATTGAAATTGGAAATATGAATAATAAAATGAACCTTGGTGGCAAATTTGGTGGTTTTCCTAACTCCTTAAAATAATTTGGGAGTTACTTTTGCATCAAGTTAAAGTGAAAACCTCAAGCAAACGCATTGAGTCCAATTTAGTCTTTATTCATAGAACATAGTCAACAAATAGCTTGATGAAACTTTCAATGTCCTCCATTTCCTTTTCCATTTCCTTAGAGAGTCCAAGAGCATCCTTGAGCATGAATAATTCTAGATACCGGACCCTTAGTTGGTCATACATTCTTCACAACAAAAGGGTTTGGGCATCCATATATGCCAAAGTGGGAAATGCATCAAGTCCAGAAGCTTAAGGAGTAAAGGGTTGGGGTGAATGTTTGTGGCATGGAGGAGTAGGTGGTTTATATGGAAGGGTATGTGGTGGGCGAGTCTCTGGTGGGGTATGGCACTTAGAAGCCTTTTGTGCTTCCTCCAGCTCCTTATTGCTTTCTTTTAGATGCTCTACTTCATGTGCATGTAAGAACATGGAAGGAGGACTTGCTTGGAAATTTTGCTTCAATACTTGTGATTGTTGAGTGAGGCACTCAAGTTCCTTTTCCAATCTCTCACTCTCTTTCTCTTATTGTTCCATTCTTCTAATAAGAAAGTCCATTTATAACCGCCGCTCTTTGATAAGATCATCCATTTGAATTTGAAACTCTTGAATCACTTCCATTTGATGAGCAAAGGTGTCCTTATATGACCGCTCTTCATTGATAGTCTGAGTGATTTGGTTTTGAAACTCTTGAATGATTTCACCAATGGTCGGTTCTTGGTGTGGCATACATGGATGGGAATGAGGTCCATAAGATTGTTGAAATGGTGGGTAGAGAGACTCATGAGGTGGATGGCATGGTTGGAAAGTGGAATGGAATGAAGGAGAAGGTTCACGATATGACATGTGGTTATATGGTGGAGGATTAGAATAAGGCTCATAATATGGGTCGTATAGTGGCGGAGAAGGTTCATTGTATGATTTATAGGGTGGGTGTGGTGGGCAATAAGATTGGAATAAAGGTTGTTGGTAGGATTCATGGTATGAAGGGTGGAATGGACCATGACATTCTTGACTAATTAGACTTCTATCTTGACTTCCCAACTTGGCTTGATGAAGCCTCCATGTTTATTGAATGGAATGGATGCTCTCAGAGATAGACTCCTTTCTTTCAATCGAATCTCCTGTAAAAGAGTGAGATTGAAAAGGTAAACCTTAATTACCATTAAACCAAGTCATGAGAATTCAATACAATAAATTCCCAATGAATCACAAGATGACTATCTAACTATAAACTATGAAAACTAAGAAAAAGAATCTAAGAGAATACAAATGCAAGTGAAAAAGAAAGAAAAGTTTCAAATTGACAAACAATGCAAATATGCTATGAATTAACTTGGAGACATGGTGAATTCATACAAATGAGCTAAAAATCATATCAAATTGAAAGCAAATAACACCACACAGAAGCTACCAAGTCAAAACAATGCAAGAATACAATGAATGCTATGCAAACTACCTGAATGCAAAAATCTTAAACTATATGCAATGAAAAACCAAAAATGCAAAACTAACAAGCTTCACCTGAGTGACCCCTTGTCAAAAATGAATTTGACAATTAGATTACATAGGGAGCCAATTACTTAGCTCCCCGGCAACGGCGCCATTTGATTAGCGGACTTTTCATCTCTTACGTTAGCCTTAGGTCCACAATAAAAAATAAACCAAGGATTGCGTATAGGAAAACCTGGGATTATTCTCTCTTCTCGTGGAGCCTTTTATTGAATCCTAAGTAATCTAATATGCCATGAAAATGCAATGAAAACAAGGGAAAAATTGATTTTGGATTTTGTTGAAAATAGATAAATGCAAAATCTAATTAAAACCCTAAAGCTATGATTTTTTTGTCTTTTCAATTTGTGAATAAAATGGAACTGAAATTGGAAATATGAATAATAAAATGAACCTTGGTGGCAAATTTGGTGGTTTTCCTGGCTCCTTAAAATAATTTGGGAGTTACTTTTGCATCAAGTCAAAGTGAAAACCTAAAGCAAACACATTAAGTCCAATTTATCTAATTAATGACTAATCTTACGATCGTATTCATAGTCATCTCTTAGATAAATTGTTAAAAACCATTTAATGTGTGTTTGAAAATTATTTTAATGCACTTGTTTCCTCTTAAATGAGAGCGCTATCGCGACACTCAATTTGAAATAAATCCATCACACACACTAGTAATCACAAAGAATGCATAACTTCATTAATTCAAAATGAAAATAATTTCAATCCATAGTTCAAATGCATCATCACAAAATTCAACATAAATGTTAACCAATAAATATAAATGAACACTTGTCCAAGTCTCACATATATGCACCAATTCAAAATTAAATCAAATAAAGTACAATTAATACATATAATGAGCTAATGGAAAATTAAGAAACTCCCCTTTGAAGCACATTGAAGGTCTAGCCACTTCCTCTACCACCAAGACTCAATGAAATTTAGCCTCTCATAATGTTAACAACAGCCACAGATTGTTTGAAAATGATGAAATGGCCAACGTATTGACAAAAGAGAATAGAAGCTATTGGTGCAGAGTGGAAAACAGAGGGAAGGAAGAATGGTGATCGACTCTGACTGAAGCTAGAAGAGATGGAGGAGAAAGCAAAATCAAAAGTGGAGACAGGGGAAAGAGAAGGGTCTGGAAGGAGAGAGTGAAGGTGATTGAATGGTGATGCTTGAAGCTTATGTCTATGGGAGTGAAGAAATGGTGGGGAGGAACAGAGTGACGGCGTCTGGGAAAGAGGGAGCTATGATTTTTCTAGTGAACTCAAGCTATAATCTCCGGTGGCGATGAATGAGAGAGAAAGAAAGACAATGGCGGATCTGTGGAGGATGACTGGCGGTGGTGTGAGCACAGAGAAAGGACGGTGATTCTTGTAATACCCCGAATTCTGAGACTTAAGGTTAGAGAATAAGCCTAAGATTAATGGACTGCTAAGCCCTGGTTTAGCAGGATCCCAAATTGTGATTAAGAGATAATGACTCCAAAAGTGGATGTCATTAGTGATAAATGGACCCTTTTGGAGATTATGGTGTGATTTGGCACCCGATGTGATTCGTATGTGTTCTGAGCAGCGCCGAAACCCTGTATTTGAGTTTAATTATGGATTAACATCTAAATTGACTTAAAATAGAGGGAAGGCGCATATTGTGGCTAAATGAAAAGATGTGAAGTGTTGGTGGTGATTCAATGAGAATTACCATAATCAGGGGCAAAACGGTAAAGTTACCGACCAATTGGTCAGTTACCGAAGAGGAAACTTATTGGTAACTTCAAGATCAATGGTTAGGATTGATTTGTGCAAGAGATCAAGGGGTAGAATCCCATGTGGTGCACTCATGTGAGCTCATGGGAGGTGTGTTGAGATGTTGACACTTGGCAAGTTTTGGGCCCTTGGATTGGTCAAAGTGTCAAACCTTATTTTCCTCTCTCCCTCTCACTTTTTAGTCGGTTGTGGCATCCCCAAAAACTGAACATCATCTTCATTTCATCATCTCATCTCTCTCTCTCTCTTGTTCTCCATGGCGCCATTCTTAAGGGAAGAAAGAGAAATCAAAAGGTGAGTTTTTGGTTAGCTTAATGTCCTCTAATGCTTAAACACCTTTCTATAAAGTTGTTCATAGTGATGAGAGCTTCATCTCTATGGTTTTAGATTCTTGATTGGAGGTGTTTGATGGCTTGAGGAAATTTGGAAAGATGGAGAATCAAGAAATTGGTTTGGGAAAGAGGAAGAGGTGAGTATTTGAAGCCTTTTGATCTAAGTTTTGTGAATTATGGTTGAGTATTGTGAATTTCAAATTTTGCCCTGATTTTCTTGTGATTTTGGATTGGATGTTGTTTTGTGTTGAAAATAGTGTCATGTTGTGGTATTTAATCATTGGAATTGGTTTGAATTGGATTGGACACAATGGTTGCAAAACTGGAAATTCTGTCCAGTGAGAATTTTGTCTGGGCAGTCTGTTTGTGTTGCCGTTTTGAATGGGCAAATGATGTTAGAAAATTCTGAAACTTTCCAGTTTTAAATTTCACCTCCCAAGGTTCAAAATGGACATATAATGTGTGCCATTTCGTTTTGAGAACTGGGAGTTATAGCTGTCCAAAGTTTGTGGTCGAAAATGGATTCTGTTTTAGGACAGTCTTGAATTTTTGGGAATTCTGTATTTGTATGGTGATTTCTAGTAAAGGCCAATATTTTTGTAGAGGACTTGAATAGCTTTCATTTGGCTTTGGGATCACCTCATTTCGATTTTTGTGGAATTAGTTATGATTTTTGGAAGTTCAGCCAAGAAACTGGATTTTCTTGGCCGCGGCCAGCGGATTCTGGGCCGCGGCCCAAATGTTTCTGGGCAGTTTTGGGCCGCGGCCAGTGGATTGTGGGCCGCAGCCCACCCCCAAAAATCAGCATTTTGGACTTTTAAAAGGTGATCTTTGGTCAAGTGTTTCCCAAGCCTTTAGGCATATGTTTGGGCTTTGATTAGCCACCTAAAGGTCATGAATGGTAACCAACTTAAGTGTTTGAGAGTTAAAGAATTGGAAAAGGGATTTAACCCTATGTCCTTGTTTGGTTATAAGGTTTGATGTTCACCCTGAACGTGGTTCGATATTCGCCTGGTCGTGAGTAAGCTGTGCTGGAGCTTACGTGGAAAGAGGGTAGGAAACATATCTCTTCTACTTGTATTTGATATATGTGTTAATGTGTTGATGCATGTCTTAGCTTTGCATGGTTATGTGTTATTGAAGCTATGTTTCAATTTATGCTATGGCCATTAGTATATTTTTTGAAGCATTGAGCTTACAGATTCGTCATCATGATAGTTATGTGATGCAAGCATGTCATGCATTAAACATTTATCGTACATGCATATTGATATTATTTTCCTACTGAGATTCTCTCGAATCTCACCCTCCCCTACTAACCTTTCAGACAGGGTAGTAGATAAATGATGGAGTAAGCAGACAAGGGCGAAGAGGACTCCCTTCGAGTTAAAGATTCAGTAGTTGGTTATCATCATAATTGGGATGATTTGTATTTGTATTTGGATATGTATATATGTATGTGGATGAGGATTTGATTATGTGTATGAGAAAGATTTGTGTAATCCCTATATGAGGGCTTGTATGGGCGAATGTGCCCTATAAAGCTTGAGTTAATATATGGAAACCGGGATTGCCGGGATTATTATATTGCGTACTCTGATATATTTAAATGTGATTTATCTTTGTGTAGTAATTGTATTCGAAATGTGAATGTGAGACCAGGTTATGAATGATTTCGAAAGGTATTTATGAAAACCCTATCGTGAAGATGGGATTTTAAATAAGTTTTGTTTCTTATTGGTCTCTATTTCACTTTAATCGCGTATTTCAAATATTAATTACGGCAGGGGGTTACAATTCTTCTTGACCTAACGGCACTGTGGTAGTGAAGCTTAGAACAACGGAAGGAATTATGGTGGTTCGGTGGTAGCTTCCGAAGTTGAACCCAATTTCTGCTCTGAATGTGGAAAGCGTGGAGGTCGACGGTGCAAGCCAATAGTTGGCGGTGTAGTGATAGAGGAAAGGTGACGGTGGTGCACAGCGTTGTATCTCCTCTCGGCACTTCCTAGAAATTCTAGCTCTCAGGTATATCGAGTATATAAGTTCTCAGCTCAGCTCTATTCCTACCGTGTTCTTGCCAAAACTAGGTTGCCAGTAACAGAAATATAAAGAGGAGGGAGGTCCTTGACGGTGGTGGTGGCTCTCCGCCTCTTTCCCTCTCCGCTCAAGCTCTCTAGTCCGCGACGCCCCAACTCTACTCTCAGCTCTGACTGTTTTTTGCTGCCAATCAGGTCGCGCATGTCCAAATCTCATATCCACTAAGTCCGGTACAAGGGTGTAATATCCTAAATTGTAATTAAGGGCTAATAACTTCAAAGTGATGTGATTAATGTTAATTAAGCATTTTGAAGGATATGATGTAAATTGTGATGCAAAATGTGCTTGATAAGGGTATCGTATATGTTATGACAATCAGGGGCAGATTGGTAAATTCACCGACCAATTGGACAGTTACTGAAGAGAAAACTCATTGGTAATTGATATCAATGGTTAAGATTGAATAAGTAAAGGAGTGGGATTGTGTGTGCATGTGCTTATGTGAGTGCTTAGAAGGAGGAACAAGATGTTGACACATGTCAACACAAGAGCCATGGATTGTGGTCAAAGAGTCAACAATTGCAACTCTCTCTTCCCTCCTCCATTTCAAGTCGGCCAAGGGCCTAATTGCACCCCAAAAATCTGATTTCTCCATCACCTTCTCACCTCTCTCCTCTCCTCCATTGTCGCTAAGATCAAGCAAGAAAGAGAAAGAAGAAGCTTGAGTTTTAGGTAAGGTTTTGTCCCTAAATGCTCAACTCACCTTTATTAATATTGTTCAAGGGGATGAGAGCTTTATTCCTATGGTTTCATATTTTTTATTAGTGGAGTTTGAGAACTTGTGGGGATTTGAAAGTAGGAGAATCAAAGAAATAGCTTTGGGAATAAGTTGAAGTGAGTATTTGATACCTTTTGGTATAATTGTTGTGGTCATTGGTTTGGTTTTGAGAATTTTGAATTTTTCCCTGATTTTTTGTCTAATTTGAATGCTTGAATTGGTTAGTGTGTTGTGTAGAATGTGGTGTTAAATTGTGTCTTTGTGCCATGGGAGTTGATTTGGAATTTTTGGAATGGAAGGAATTGCATTATGGTGAATTGTGTGTATGTTGTGTTGACATGTTAAGATTTCTGTGGAACATGTCTAAATGGATGGAATTTGATTGTTTTGATGGCTCCAATGGATTCCTTGGGTAAAATTGGTGTGGGAATGGTGTTTAATGTGAACATGGGAACCATTGGAAGCAATTGTGAAAAACTGAAAATCTGTCCATTGAAGGTCTGTGCTGGGCAGTCTTTTTGTGTTGGTGTTTTGAATAGGCCAATGATGTCAGAAAATTATGAAACTTTCCAGTTTTAAATTTCACATCCCAAGCTTCAAAATGGACATATAATTGGTATCATTTCGTTTTGTGCACTGTGAGTTATGGTTGTCCAAAGTTTGGGATGGAAATTGAACTCTGTTGTGGGACAGTGGTGAGTTTTGTGTAATTCTGTACTTTTTTGGTGATTTCCAGTAATGGCCAATATTTTTCCTAGAAAGAGGACTTAAATAGCTTTCATTTGGCTTTGGAATCACCTTATTTTGATTTTTATTGAATTAGTTATGATTTTTGGAAGTTTAGCCAGGAAACAGAATTTTCTTGGCCGCGGCCCAAATGTTTCTGACCTCTTTTTGGCAGCGGCCAACCCCCAAAAATCAGTATTTTGCACTTTTGAAAGGTGGTTTTTGGTATAGCTTTTCCCAACCCTTTAGGCATATGTTTAGCCATTTAATAGGCACCTAAAGAGTTTATATGAATACCAACTTAAAGTATTATGGAATTAAGAACTTGGAAAAGAGATTGATCTATTGTCCCTAACTTCGTTTATAGAATTTGACATCTACCATCCTCGTGAGCCCACTATGCCAGCGAACGTCAGGAAGGAACAAGGTAGAGACTCTTTTCCCTTATACTATATGTGATATATGGTATGTTTGTTTGATCATTATTTGTGAGTCTATCACCTGCGGCCCATCGGTGATGACGGTGGGAGGATCGTACCTTCGGGGCGATGGAATCCGGGGGATGAGACTATGGGAAAGCCGAAAGGCTATATGTGGAAGCCAAAAGGCTATTTGTGAGTCTATTACCTGCGGCCCATCGGTGATGACGGTGGGAGGATCGTACCTTCGGGGCGGTGGAATCCGGGTAATGAGACTATGTGATTATGTGCTTATGCAGCCTGCGTGTTGTGTATTATGCTGTGATGCTGCTTGATGATTTGCTTACATGTTATGTGATTACGTGTTGTATGAGTGAATTGTTACTACTGGGATTCTTTTGAATCTCATTCTTTCCATTGACTAAACTTTCAGATAGGGCAAGTGGCTCCAAGGAGAAGCGAACGACCTGAAGTGGTTAGAACCCATAGGGACATTTGGTTCAGGCCATGTTGGTTATTCATTTTGGATAGGGATTACTGTATGACATTTTTGAGTTGTAAATAGTTTTGAACACATGGTGGTGTAATCCCCTAATTGGGAACTGGTGTAATCCCCTACTTGGGAATTGGAACCCTATAGATATATATAGACGAAACCCGGGGGTTGCCGGGATTTTTGTTATATACTCTGATACGTATGAATGTAAATTAATTGCACAGGTGATTATATTCGATATTTGAACATGAGACCGGGAAAGGAAAGAAGTTTTCAAAATGTTGTGAAAACCCTACCTTAGGGAGGATGTTTAAAATGAGTTTCAAACTATCCGTCAGTCTCTAATCCATTTTATTATATGTTATCGAATTATAATTATGTGTTTAAAAGCAGGGGGTTACATTTTATTATAATTACGTGGTGGATTGTGTGTATGTTGTGTTGACATGTTAAGATTTCTGTGGAATATGTCTAAATGGATGGAATTTGATTGTTTTGATGGCTCCAATGGATTCCTTGGGCAAAATTGGTGTGGGAATGGTGTTTAATGTGAAAAAGGGAACCATTGGAAGCAATTGTGAAAAACTGAAAATCTGTCCATTGAAGGTCTGTGCTGGGCAGTCTTTTTGTGTTGGTTTTTTGAATAGGCTAATGATGTCAGAAAATTATGAAACTTTCCAGTTTTAAAGTTCACATCCCAAGCTTCAAAATGGACATATAATTGGTATCATTTCGTTTTGTGCACTGTGAGTTATGGTTGTCCAAAGTTTGGGATGGAAATTGAACTCTGTTGTGGGACAGTGGTGAGTTTTGTGTAATTATGTACTTTTTTGGTGATTTCCAGAAATGGCCAATATTTTTCCTAGAAAGAGGACTTAAATAGCTTTCATTTGGCTTTGGAATCACCTTATTTTGATTTTTCTTGAATTAGTTATGATTTTTGGAAGTTTAGTCAGGAAACAGAATTTTCTTGGCCGTGGCCAGAAGATGTTGGGCCGCGGCCCAAATGTTTCTAACCTCTTTTTGGCTGCGGCCAGTGGATTTGTGGGCCACGGCCAACCCCCAAAAATTAGTATTTTGCACTTTTGAAAGGTGGTTTTTGGTATAGCTTTTCCCAACCCTTTAGGCATATGTTTAGCCATTTAATAGGCACCTAAAGAGTTTATATGAATACCAACTTAAAGTATTATGGAATTAAGAACTTGGAAAAGAGATTGATCTATTGTCCCTAACTTCGTTTATAGGATTTGACATCTACCGTCCTCGTGAGCCCACTGTGCCAGCGAACGTCAGGAAGGAACAAGGTAGAGACTCTTTTCCCTTATACTATATGTGATATATGGTATGTTTGTTTGATCATTATTTGTGAGTCTATCACCTGCGGCCCATAGGTGATGACGGTGGGAGGATCGTACCTTCGGGGCGGTGGAATCCGGGGAATGAGATTATGTGATTATGTGCTTATGTAGCCTGCGTGTTGTGTATTATGATGTGATGCTGCTTGATGATTTGCTTACATGCTATGTGATTATGTGTTGTATAAGTGAATTGTTACTACTGGGATTCTTTTGAATCTCATTCTTTCCATTGACTAACCTTTCAGACAGGGCAAGTGGCTCCAAGGAGAAGCGAACGACCCGGAGTGGATAGAACCCATAGGGACATTTGGTTTAGGCCATGTTGGTTATTCATTTTGGATAGGGATTACTGTATGACATTTTTTAGTTATAAATAGTTTTTGAACACATGGTGGTGTAATCCCCTACTTGGGAATTGGAACCCTATAGATATATATAGACGAAACATGGGGGTTGCCGGGATTTTTTTTATATACTCTGATACGTATGAATGTAAATTAATTGCACAGGTGATTATATTCGATATTTGAACTTGAGACAGGGAAAGGAAAGAAGTTTTCAAAATGTTGTGAAAACCCTACCTTAGGGAGGATGTTTAAAATGAGTTTCAAACTATCCGTCAGTCTCTAATCCATTTTATTATATGTTACTGAATTATAATTACGTGTTTAAAAGCAGGGGGTTACAAAGGGTATCGAATCCCTTGGTCAAAACGATGTGTTTTAACCAAGGGACCAAAATGAAAACTTTGAAACCTTTCCTTGAGGGAATAAAATGCACATTTTTGAAACCTTGGTATGGCCAAGCATTATTTCTGAACTTTTTGGGTTCTTATCTGTAATTTTACACTGTCCCTTTTCTTCATTTTTTTTTTGTTATTTTCACAAAATCTGGGGGCCCTTTCTGTGATTTTTCCCAATCATCTAAATATTAATTCTGATCTCCAAAATCTACAATTTTCTTCCAAAACACTTAAAATGTAAGATTAAAAACAATTATAGCATCAAAAGTCCAAGAAAACCTTTGTATGAATAATTAACAAATTTATAACCATTTTTCCCTTAATTACAATTAATTCAATACAAATGTCCCTAACTCAAATTAGTGTTTAATCATGCAATATTGTTCTAGAAAATGCATTAAAAATCCCAAATTAATCATGAAAAATCATGTAAAAATATGGTTCAATCACTATGTTTCAAGATTCAAAATCTTCTCTCACTCAAGATTCAAGTCTGCCTTCCAGGAGGACAGTCGCACCCACTCTTCCATGCATAGGTGGTGATTTTAACTATACCCACTGTAATTAGAACGAGCAACCGCCCTGTTGGGCACGTATATAACCCCTTAAATCGAGTGCAAATTGCAAAATGACTTTTAGCTCTTAGCAATTAGCATTGAAAGAAAAACAAACCAGGTCAAAAACAAGTAAGAAGTACCTATGTTGGTATAAATGCTTACAAAAACAATGATATAAGCACAAATCTACTCATAAAGTATTTGGTCATGGGCCACATCATAAACTTTTCTTCTATGTAAAAATATACATAAAGTTTTTTAAATGGTGCAAAAATGTCATGACCATTAAGTGAATTAACGTTGATGGTTTAGTAAATATGTAAACAATATCCGTAAGAAGCTTTTAAAAGTAAGGGAATTAAGGAAGCACTGAATGAACACTGGAAAACATATCTAAACTCGGTGTGTGTGTGTGTGTGTGTGTGTGTGTGTGTGTGTGTGTGTGTGTGTGTGTGTGTGTGGGCGCGCGCGCGTGTGTGTGTGTGCGTGTGTGTATGTGTGTGAAAGGATTGATTGATTTTCTTGATTTGTATCCCTGATTGGTAATGTTGGTGTCAGGTAGCTTCTTGGTTTACTTCCCACTTGCTCTAAACATATTTAGGGAAATCACTTGGACATTTTAGTTGTCACTTTTGGTTGTTTATAGCATTTGCCTTCTTATGAAGGGCAATTAATTAAGGAGGTTTATCAATTACCTTGAATTCTTCAAAATTAAGTAATCCCTGGTTGCATGCAGTACAATAATAAAATATTTCTTTTGGGGTTGAAACACGCCGTACGTTATCTATTTAATTAATTAAGGTTGTTTTCTTATAACAGGTGTCCCTATTCATGCGTATATTTTTTTTTTGGTGTCCCTATTCATGCGTATATTAAACCAAGTATGCAAAGAAAGACTTTAATAATTATTTTTTAAATTAAAAATAATTATTATTATTATTATTAGATAGAGAATAACAAATACTACTTCCCGTCCTTAATATAAGATCTTATTCATAGCACAATTTATACTACAAATGAAATCTTATATTAAGAGATAGAAATAGTATTGTTAATCAACTCATAAATGATAAACCAGTAATTTTAAAGCAGACTAGACCAGACGGTCCGGCCTGTCCGACCATCGCCCAGACACATTGCCGGCTTGGCTTAGTGATTTAGGCCGCCTAAGGATACGAGCCGTTTTAAGCCGTTCAGAACCGGCCTTTGAGCTAGGAGCCAATTTAAACCGAGAACCAGAATGACCTGATGAAAACCAGACGGTTGGGAAAAAAATAGAGAGTGAAGGGGAAAACAGAACTTAAAGAAATAGGGAAGAAGAAGAGAACAACACGATAAAAGATTAATAGGAAGAACTATAAGAAAAACTCAAAAAACAAATAACAAAAACTTATTTTGAAAAATGCTACTATTTCTTTCGCTAGAGAGATGAACGAAGGAAGCACCAATCAGAGAAAAAAGGTTGAGTAAGTGGAGACGATGAACAGATGCTTGACGAGAGAGAAGATAAGTTTTGAGATCCATCTATGAAAGAGAAAGAGAGTTTTAAATTAACTTTGAATGTTGATTATGACATCTACTTTTTCCTCTTTTCATGAAAGAGCTAGAGAGTATAGCCTGAAAAGGGATAAGCCCTAACAAATTCTTTTTTTTTTTAATTAAAAAATTATGTGAGTTATCAGATCAATAAATCATCCATTTCTGCTTTAGTGCCTGTTTGGATTAACGGTGGAGAAGGAGCTTTTTTTGTAGATGGGCTTTTGAAAAAGTCAGATTATAGATGTAATTTGTATTTGGATTGGCGGTGGTAGAAATGACTTTTTTTCTAACTTTAAACCTGTTTGGATTAGTGTTTGAAAAGCCCGTTTAGATGGAAAAAGATTGAAAAGAGCATTAATCATATATGTGTATATATATATATATTATTTGTTTATATAATGATAATCAGTGAAAAATTAAAATTAAAATTTGATAAAATACAAAAAGTCAAATTAATGCATTTTTTGGGACATTATTACATGATTAAGCACTAATTTGCGTTAAGGACATTCGGATTGAATTAATTGTAATCAGGGGCAAATGGTCAAAATTTGTTAATTATTTATACAAATGATCTCTTGAATTGTAGGTGCTTAATAAGAAATTGGAGATTTTGAAGGGTCAAAATTAATATTTTGAGGACTGGAGAAAATTACAGAAAATGCCCCTATAATTTATGGAAATTACAAGTAAATGAAGAAAATGATCCAGGAAAATCACAGAAAAGTACTCAGATGTTTCATAAATTACATTTCATCTACAAATATTTCAACAATTTGCACTTGAATCCCTTCTTGAGAACTTTTGAAGTTTGCAAGTAAATCCCTGGTCAAATCCTAATTTGACCAAAGCTTCATCTTCTTCTTTAGAACAGAGCCCCGAAACAAAAACAAAGCAGAGATGAAGACGCGAGCCGTGTCTGCTCTGTTTCAACTCTCTCTGTGAAGTAGCTCACTGCACGGGGAAGGAAAGGAAAAGCAGCCAACCTAGGCTTCTTCACTCACAGGTTGAGTTGCAAAGTGTCGGAAACAGTCGAGCTTCTTTCATCCATGTCCACTTTCAGTCTTCTACCTCCACCGATCATCATTTTTTCCCTTCAGTCATCCTTCATCTCCTCCTAATATGAGTTATAGCGGAGTTGTGCCAGACGTCGATGGCTCACCCTGAGCTTCAAACAGCCACCTGAGCACAAAGGATCAGCTGCAAGAAGGAGGGTGGCCCACCTGCATGGTGTTTAATACTTGAACAGTTACAGAAAATCCACTTGTACTAGTTTAAGTCTATTATCCTCTTTCCTCATTAACCAGTTTTCTTTTTCTGCACTATAGTTCCTACATTAAAACAAAAGAAACCATAATGAATTCATAAGTAATGGCTTTGATGTAAAAGGCGCTATCATTGAACTTAAAACAAGATTAAAAACACATTCCTGGTAATTTGCAATCACATGATATAGTGTGGTTGGAACCAAAGTCTCACATGAATAGAAAATGAGAGCACATTATCAGCTAGCTAGTGTGCCCAAAAGGACATTGTTTACATTGTAGTAAAAATATGGCCATGATTAGATATTGAAATTTCAACCCAATGCAAAAACTAAGTTATCATATATTCATGACTAACAGCTTCTATCATCTCACTAAAATAAGCTAATAATAATCATGGAAATTGTTGAAAGTAATCCTATATTGTATATGATTCTATTGAAATTCAAAGAAAAGAACTCACCAATAGCTTCTATCATCTCTCTAAAATATGCCAATAATATACCACTGCTTCTTCATCATTTTCCAAAGTCTTATCTATAAATCATAATGTCTCTAAAAAATTCATAGTACTCATATAAACAAGAAACTAAGAAACTAACAAGAGGCAAAGTATCCGAGTATGCAAACATAATATACCACTGCACTATGTAAAAGAAACCACTACACATCAAGCTCTATGTGTTGTAGAAGATCATATCCTGACAAATAGTCTCAAATCAAATTAGTGTCATCGATTGTGTAGGCGTCCTGATTACCAAAAATCTGTGCACAAATTGGAGAATAAGTTAATATAAATCCATCAATTGAATGAAATAACTAAAAATTCAATTACAAGAACAAAAATGAAATTAAGTTGAAAGTCAAGAAATGAGCACCTGTTCAAAATTGGTAATAAGTCCACTAAAAATGATGTTATACATATATAGTAAAACATAGTAGCCACACTCAGTTTTTCCTGATTGTTGAGGGTACTATACATCAAAAGCAAAAGGTAAATAGGAATAAAGGCATATGTAAAGTGATTGTCAATAGAAGAACTTGAATTTAAACAACTTACTGTTGGCTAGAACCACTTCGTTGGACCACTTTTATCTTCACGCTTCCCACCCATTATATAATATGTCTTCAGTGCACTGTAATTAAAATGAAAAACAGAAGGCATTAAAACAATTTAATAAAATCAAAAATCAATGATTTACAAACAAATTAACTTACGTGTTAAAAATGGTTTTTGTCTCTTCATCTAGCTTACGACCCAATGAATCAAATCAAAAGATGACGTTGATGAAGGGACAAGCAACATAAAGACTCCAATGATAACTATAATCACATATATAAATTACAATAAGGTTAGATAACATGATACTTCTTAGCAAACTGAATATATATAAATATATAAAATTAAGTTACTTGCCTTTCAATAATTGGTGCTAGATAGTAAGGCATATTAGTCTGTCCTAGTGTATAGCCCACATAGCTCATCCTATCCTCCACTTATTATTATTACGCCTTGACAGATTGCCAGGACATAAGAAGCCATACAAAGTGTTGAGCTCTCTTTCGACACACATTTTGTGGAAGCAGCTACCACAGAATTAAAATGAGAAATGACTTAGTAAATGTAGAGACCTAAAAATCCTAAATATCAGTGCATTAATTAAAGTTAAAAATAAAAAATAAACTCACATGATTGTAAATGTGACACATCCTATGTCTATCTCCTACAAAAATTGCACGACCCACAATACCACAAGGCATCTACAAGTCTACCTTGTTAATTTTTTTATGAATATTTTATAGTTGTGCCAATAAGGGAAATTTTGTCGCTTTTTCTTGATCCTAGTAACAAAATAAATATTATAAGTAGGATGTCAAGGATCAAGTAACAGTAAGGTGTTTCCTACCATTAGAGGTGTTGTCATCGTCTAAACAAGATGTTGAGGCCACATGATGAAAGATCTTGTTGCCTAACCTAGTTTGTCAACCTCGTCATCGAGGAACGGAACATCTACACCTTCCTCCCCCTGTCGAACACTTGTGACATTGACCTTACATTGATCATCCTAAATTTGCTTATTATAGTGGGTGGTAGCATGTATGTATACAACAACATCGGCAACAACACATAGGCATGGGACATCCAACAAAAGAGAATAAGGTTCTCCAGCCTCTAGTGAAGGATCAGGGTCGCCATGTCTAATCTCTAGCGGATTGTAACTGCCATTAGTGCTAGGAAAGGCTGGGGATTCCTGGGTAAGAGAAATGAAAGAATTAATTAAACAAACTTAAGGAAAAACTCAATGTTATATTAAATGAAATTATTTACAAACTTGAGATCTATGTTCCTTGTTACACATCCCGACTTGAATGTGAGACAACACTATCGAATTCATCTCACCATATTGCTCATGCAACAACTCTTCTTTAAGCTCTTCTCGAAGTGATTGACGCATTTGTACTTCTAGTTATGCTCAAACTTCCTCTCGAACCCTGGCCACAAACTCTCTACTCGGTTTACTTTGTCCATAAGATTGTGAACTTCATCTAAAGCATCTTGAGAGACTAACTTCCCTTAGCTCCCCTCTAACTTGACCAGGGTGATCTAACTTCCCAAGCGTCGTTTCTAAGATGTCCATCCTTCCAGTTTGAGTGAAAGAACCTTGGCTGCTCTGCTCTTTAAGTTCATCCTGTAGCATACAATGGATAGTAGTTACATGCCAAAAGTTCTAAGGAAAATGAAACACACTTAAATATACTTTATATTAAATACTCACAATCCTTCCAACATCATAAGCAATGATTGGATTTATATATTTTTCTCCCTTTTTTTCCATTTTTTGTGACGTGGGGGAGGAGACGGTGCCTACGACAATGCTAGGATTTGATTTGGTTGATTCCTTCAATTTTTGCAAATTAGCCTACATGATCTTCTTTTCTAGCTTCTGATAACCCCCAGGTAATGTAGATAATTGTTTTTAGCTAGCCTCTTTTTATTTGATTGACTCAATTTCCTATATAAACAGAGAATAAAGAAAACTGAGTTAGTAAGGTTAAATATATTCAAATAAAATGTTTCATACTATGATGAACAAAATATATATACTATAAATTTGGGATCTTGTTGTGATGCCACAAACAACATCCAATCATCTGGAGAAAGAAACAAATACTCTTTACAAGGATCCTCATTTCTCTTTCCATTGCTCATGAACTTCCCCTATCTAATACTTGTACATTTGCCTCATATTGGGGACATCATAAGTTTGCTATAAAGTACAATATAACATGGTTATATATGAATCAAATAGGAATAAAGATAGAAATGAAAATACAAATTTATATACCAAAATTTGTTCCCAAATTATAGCCCTCTTGTCTTTTGTAACTTCCTTCCAAGTAGAAAATAGAAAGCCAACTTTGCTCCGAGCCAAATAGACAATATAGCTAATGAACTTGTCTTCCTAGTCGCCGATAGAATTTAAATTTGCATCAATTTCCACGTGCATGCTCTCTTTTTCTTACTCATGACATTTGACCAACAATCGCGGCTTCATACTTCCTCTAGCCTTTTTCTTAACAGGTGAGCCACCTGAGTCCCCCAAATCTGAACTGGTCATGTTTCTACTAAGAAATCAAGGTGAGATAGGATAAGTAAATTACAATTAAATGAATACTTGAAACAATTTAAATTCTTACTTTATGTGTTTTCCCAATTTCCTTCACAACGATAAATTCTAGTTGCATATTCATCATCATCTACCAATTATACTTCAATTGGTATAGGTAGATTTGTAGTGAAAGGTAGTATGTCGTCAAGATTCAAACTTGGATCATGATCCTTCTATTTTGTACTTTGAAGTACAATGGACAATTTTTCATTTGTTGGATCAATGACATAAAACACTTGTTTTGCCTAGCTTGCTAGAATGAATGGCTCATCTTTATAACCAACTCTATCAAGATCAACTAAGGTAAATCCAAATTGATCTATTTCAACGGTATTATTGTTAATCCACTTACATTTGAATATAGCAACTCTCAACTTGGTGTAGCTTATCTCCCATAAGTCTTCAATAACTCCACAATAGGCCATAAATTTCAATATGGGGTTTTGTCTTTTGAACTAGAAAAGTGTATTACTTCGGCTACCACTATCATCCCATTATTTTGCATAGTACTTCTATCATCCTGGGCTTTTGTGTGTAAAGAATACCCATTTATATCGAAACCACTCCAAGTTATGATGTTAAAAGAATGCCCCCAGCTAACTATTAGATATATGCATGTAATTTTTTCTTAGATAGATCTCCTTTAGACTCTTTCTGTGTTCATCTAAGTACGGCTAAACTTCTAAATGCAGGAGCAAAATGCATCTCTAGTTGGGATAGAATAGTATAACCCTCAGTTTCCAATTCGTCTAACTTTCCAATGTCAAAAACTTTGCTATAAATAGCATTAAAGAAACTGCACAACCTTGTTATCGTACTTCTCACATCATCTTTCATAATACGTCTAATAGCTACGGTAATAATTGTTGCATCAAGACATGACAATCATGGGACTTCATTCCTACTAACTTCAAATCTTCCATTGAGACAAGCCTTCTCACATTTGAAGGATATCCTTGTGTCACCTTAATGCCATGCAAACCCCTACACAAATTTCTTCTCTCAGCTTTTGACAATGCATAGTTTGTTGGCTCCATATACATTCTCTTACCATCATCTCTTAGTTGTGGATGTAGCAATTCTCTTATTCCCATTTCAACCAAGTCTAGGCTATCACATATATTTTTTTCCACATACATCATACCAATACTGTGTCTCACATCAAGACTACACCAATATGGAAGATCAAAGAAAATTGACATCTTTTTTCATATGTTCTTCTCACCCGTAGTCTTCTAATTCTTACCAAAACTGACATTGATTCTTTCTACCCGACTATAAACCTCATCTCCAGTTAATGGCTTCGGAGCCATTCCATTCTTTGGAAAACCGTTACAAGCCATTTTTAGCCTACGGTATGGGTGGAACTGAGGAAGAAATATCCTATGAGCAAGGTAGATCACTTTTCTACCATGCTTAAGTTGATGAACGTGTGTGCCTGCTTCACATATCGGACATACTTTATGACCCTTCACACTATACCTTGACAACTTTCAGTATACAGGGAAGTCATTAATCATGGTAAAAATCATTACGCGTAGCTTAAAGGACTCTTGCTCATATACATCAAACGCTTCTACACCATCGTCCCACAACTTCTTTAAGTCCTCTATCAAAGGTTCCAAGTAGACATCAATATCGTTCCCTAGCTATTTTGGTCCCAAATTCAACATAGAAAGCATCATTTGCATTTCATACACAATCAAGGGGTAAGTTGTAAATCACAAGCAGAACCGGCCATACACTATATGTACTACTAAGAGTACCATAAGGATTGATTTCGTCTGTGCAAAGCCCAAGCTGAAGGTTTCTTGGCTCGCTGCCACATCCTGGAAAGACTTCATCTATTTTCTTCCATTGTGGAAAGTTAGCCGGGTGCCAAAGGTATTTTCCATCACATATTCTTTCATCAAAATGCCATCTCAACTTCTTTGCTTCTTTAACATTAGCAAACATTCGTTTAAACCGCTATATGATTGGAAGATACCACAAAACCTTTAAAGGTTGCCTTTTACTTGTCTCATCACCACAGCCAACATCTTTTTTCACTCTGTATTGAAAGTTTTACATTTCAGACACTCACTTAGTCCTTCATACTCCTTTCTGTACAATACACGTTCATTAGGGCAAACATGTATCTTTTTATACTCCATACCCATTGCAAACAAGATTTTCATTGCCTCATACATACAGTTTAGAAGTACATTATCCTCTAGAAATATATCACGCAACAATTTAAGTAACAAAGTAAAACTACTATCGGTCCATCCACAAGTTGCCTTTAAGTTGACCAATTACAAAATACCTAACAAGCATGTATACTTAGTGCATCCATAGTACAAAGGTGTGTTTGCATCACTCCACATGCTATCATATATAGGCGATTGTGCAAAACATTCTTCTTCAATTTCTCCATTCTATCATCATCTCCGACATAAAAAACTTCCTTCTTGTGGGATGCACGAGTAGCTACTTCCTCACCATGCCATGTCAAACCCCTTAACATTTTGATATACACAGAGTAATAAGCACACAGTTCCATAAGGCATACAGAAGTAGCGGAAACATACTGACATTGAGTACTTGTTTACAATACAAGAGTCTCGCTGTAGGGTTTGATAATATATACAATTTTGTCCAAAATATCAAAATAAACTAATTATAACCAACAGCTCATCCTCCTGACCCGGACACCTCAGTTACCGATATTTATCATTTTGCCCCTAAAGCCTCTAGCTTCTGTTGGAAAATTTTTGAATTTGAAAAGAAAGGGTGAGATTCAAATGAATCTCAGTGATAGCATACAACCAGTCATATAAAATGCAACAATTAAATATGCCATACACCATGTAATGTAATATAACACAAACAATTCATAGCTGGGTCCCTACGTGGCCGAATGGTGCATACACATTCCCATCGAACGGTACATATACACTTCCTGCACTACAGCTAGAATACGACATGTGCATATGAGTCAGGGTTGAATAGAAACGTAAATTTCAATTTTGGATCTAATCCAAAATAGAAATTACAACACCAACAGCAGAATTGAAACGTAAACATATCACATATAATCAAAACAATTCCACCAAATCGTATATACATACAACACTATCCAAAAACGAACAACTGATGTAGAACATATTCCTTTGAAAATGAAAATCAGAAAATCGATTTCAAGATCAAATATTTTGAAACAATTCCTTTTCGTATTAACCAGATTAGATACATATTCGGATGTTTTCTTATAAACACACATATATATGTTCTCGCGGCTCTGAATTCTCATCCGTCCATAAGTTTTTCTGCACCATCAACTTTGTAACCCATGTGGGCTATATTCGAATTTCAAAATTAATCTTGATTAATTTCTAAAATTAATTTTGAAATTAATTAACCCTTAATTATCTTGATGAGCTAATTAAATTAATTTGGTTTAATTAAATCCATCCAACAGTTTTAATTTAACCTATTTATTTAATCCGAATAAAGAGCCAATAGATTTAATTTATCTTCATAAATTAAATCTGAGATACTATATCTCTATCAAGTTAGTTATTACATTTAATTTATCTTAATAAAACTAAATTTAAAACTAATATAATAACATTATCATATATATATATATATATATATATATATATATGCACATATGTGTGTGTGTGTGTATTTCGAAAATACATATATATAATTTTATTAATTTTATTTTCATGAATTTTATATTATATATATAAATATAAAATTCGTCCACCTTAAATTAAACATTGTCTCGTGTTGGGCTATTCTTGTGTGCGACCCTGTAGGCCCATATGATGTTGGCAGTAGGCCAATAACTATACTAACCCACAAGTCACAAGTGGCCTCTAGCAAGACGTTACGACTACCCAATTCATATGAGGATCGTTAACACGACGCAACCTATCACACAACCATGTCACATCCATTTTGTCACATGATATTATGGTCAAGGATGAGGCATGGATAATGTCATCCTCTTGTTCCTGACCATTACTTTCGCGATTCCTAAGTAGTCTGACAATAGAAATGGAAACTCCTTTCCATCTTAGTATAGCCAAACATTTCTCAGACTCACTCATCGAGGGACCCAATAATATCTCTCTACTAATGTGAGGGACAAATTCCATCTTGACCATTCATATTCCTTTGCATGAAAAACCACCAAGCCCGATCGTAGTCTTTATCATCACCCGGTCAACGGTGACTTTTGACTAGTTCAAAGCTTAGCAACTCTAATGTAGGAATCCATGATGACCTCAGGTCGAAGGGCATTGTGACATGGTTATACATGAGATAAGCTTATGACTTGATCCATGCAGCTTTCTCATAGCGGGTCGGTCCAGCACCTTGTACTTTTACAAATGCCTAAGACTTTGATTCGTATCTCCATATTTTATCAAATTCATGCTGTCTTATTTCATCTCTACTCCCGTATAGATGACCGACCAAGGACATTTAGGACAATCTTTATGATTTATCCAAGGATATAGTCATCATAGTGAACATGCGAATAATATGATAACATAATGGAGAAAATTCATTAAATTAATAATGTTTAAAGTACAATGATTGGCCCCTATGGCACAATTTCTGACACGTTACTCGGTCTAATTCCTAATGAACCATTTGTCCCTTCTAATCCTCACAAATGGTATAGAAGGCCCAGAGAACAAATGTTTGAACCAGCCACTCTATCCTGGCTTGATGCCCGAAGAAAGCAATGCTCCCCTAATGAATTGCAGCTATTTCCTACTAATTCTCAAGGCTCGCCTAGTTCTTAAGACCCATATGGAGGCCCATTTTCTTAAGACCCATATGGAGCCCTTTCTCTCAAGATCCAATAGAAAGCTCATTTACTCCAGTCCAATATTCATAGTATGCAGAGTATTATTCCCAAGTGTCTGCACAAGACGACAATGATGATGACTCAGAGTATGAAGATTTAAACTTATCTCCATCACATGAGCCCATATGCAAGGGATGGTGATCTGATCATGTTTTTGTGTGCTTTTTACTTTTATCAAGTGGTTTACTTTTTAGAGTGCTTTTATTAATTGTACTACCAGTCACAGGTGTATATAGTTGTCCTACTTTACATCTAGTGTGTAATAATTTTCATTTTGTTGTGTGTTGTGCTTAGATTCCTATATAAGAGATGTTCCCAGACTTAAAGGATCATCAAAGTTTGTAACAAAGTTTCTATCAATAGAAGTGTGTTTCCAATGACTTCAATTCCTTCTAAGTTTCTTATCTTCTGAAAGCTCTATTTTTTTTATAGCTTCTCTCTTATCTCCCCCAAAGATTCAAGTATGCTCTACACTTGCCTTTTATAGAGGATCCTGTGTATCAGAATGAATTTGACATAATCCTTAGGGTTAAGTTTCTTTATGAATGATTTGATTCTGTCTAGGTTTATACAAATTAAGGTCCTAATGAGGTCTGTTATGCTAAGGAAAGCCTTGAGATGACCATTACATGGTAAGATATGTAGTTATCTTAGATTGGGTCTCAAGGTTCGGTAAGCGACCCACCCCCTATGCAAGAACATGTTGAGGGGCTTGTAATCAATCACTAATCTCTTCTTTCCTCTAACAAGTTCTAATCTTTTCTCAACATAGAATGCTTGAAATGCCCAATTAGACTCAGTGGGCTTGGTCCACAATATAAGTCACTTGGAGAGTAATTAATACTTATTTGTCAATTTTGCCCATGCAATTATAATGCTTGAATGTGACTTTTTATATTTTTCTCTCTCCTTCAAAACCACATTTAATATGAGTAAAGTTGGAAAAAAATTCAATAGAAGGCAAATTTAGTGAGTTAACTACCATTTCTTGATTCTCATGGATTAGTTAAAGTGATGACTTGTATTGTGGACCGGATGGAGTATACACCTCTGGTCCTATTTATAAGGTAGAGAGAGAAGCTTTTTTTTTTTAGTCATATTTATAAGGCACCTAATTAAAGTTTTGAGGTGAATGTACAATTTAACCCTTCATATAGGGGCAATTGAACCAATTTTAAAATAGATTAGGGGAAAAATTGCACCCATAAATACTTTAGGGTGTTAATTGCACTTCAAAAAATAGTTTGGGGTGCTGGTTGCCCCTTTACCCAATATTAAAATATAAATCCTCATTTTTATTGGTTGAACTAATTATAAAGGTGATTTAATGATGGTTTGACCAAAAAAATTAAAAAGGATTTATGGGTCTGTTATATTCTTTCTGATGATGAAGAAAAATTCAAAATTACAACAGAACAATAACATATCCTTGTACATATGGGATCCATACCATCTTGCGAGTTACAAGAACACTGAGCTTAAGAAGGAATAACAGAAAGCGGTAAAGAGCAGAGACACCCATTAAAATCTCTCTATTCTTATTTGTGTTGGATATGTCAATATGTGCCACTTACTTAATTGGCTATTGGCTTTATAAATGTGAGGTTCATCAAATTAATGATTTGTTTTTCAAAAGAAAAGTAATCTTTGATTTGAATAATCAATCAATTCATACGCACGCATCTTCAAAGTTCAAAAAAAACAATTTCATAAAGACCGCCAGGGAAATAATTAAGCTATGGAAATTGACGTAAACCCAAAATCAAACTACAATTAGTGTCAACTTCTGGGCCAACCAAAACTTGTCTTTAGAGAGCTTGACAATTGACCAAAAATGACTTTAATCATTAATTACTCACACGATTCACCAAATCCATAACCATGCATGGTTTTAGTTTATGTCGGTACGCCATCATATTCATGATGAAACCGCGAACATGGTGTTGTCATCACTCAATTTTGAAACAATATTTAGTAGTCAATATCATAATAAACTTTATACATAACTAGTTTTTTTTTTTTTTTGTTCGAAATACATCACTAAAGTTAGAGTTAGATTTTTGTGGCCATCAGCTCCTGAATAACATCACATCATAAGACAAGACAAGCTGTTATAAGATATATAAGATCATATTTAGTTAATTTCAATGCTCAACTTTGAAGTCAGTAAATAACGACAGTAATTATATGTTAATTGGATAGAGCTTAAAAGGAATGTGCATTTGTTTATTATCTTGACTCCTTCAAGCAAAATGCAACAAAGATATACAAAGCAGTATTTTTTTAATCTAAAGTTTAGATGAGTTGGGTCTGGGAATTCGCCAAGGTCATCCGGGCTCAGAGAATGCTTATTAAGGTACTCAAATATTGTCCACCAACAAGGTTCACACATCGATAGTAGAATTTGAAGTCACGGCCTTTTAAATTATGTGCCAACTCGATACCAATTAGACTAAACTTTTGTTGGCTAAGGAACAGTATTTTATTAGTGGAGCATTAAGAATATTGGTTCTTTCTTTAAATTAACTCCCATATTGATGCTATAGGAAAATACTTTTTCACAAATTCATCTGATTAAAAAAAAACTAATGTATAATGCTTTGTTCGATCAATTCGAAAATAATACAGTATATTCGTTGTCTGTAGATATATAGTACAACTTAATTATTATAAATGCCACCTTTAGCCTCAATTATAAATCACTGTCAAAATATTTTAACAGAAATAAAGGAAACCTTACAGCTTATTCACTCGATCTAATCAAGTCAAAAAAAATTAACTCAATCTGAAAATTTATTAAATTTTCAACTTTCCCCTTATTAAATATACATATTTTAAAAAGTAAATAACATCTACTTATATTGACCATTAATTTGCTAGCTCTACTGATTATAGTGTACTCCGTGATTCTTAAAAATAATATTAAATTAATTGGTTAAACTAATTAATACAAATTTTTAGTGGGTCCAATAATATTTCTTCTAATGCTGAAGGAAAAGTCACCTTATCAAATATTACAATAAAACAAGGACATCCTTGTGCATATCCACCTTATTAATCTGTAACCTACAACAATACTGAGCCTGAGCAGCAAGGAAGAAATTGGAAAAAAAACAAACAAGGATCAATCCACACACGCACAGAGGGACAAAAACCCTAAAATTAAACAAACAAGTAGTTATTTTCATCTCAGCTACTTCATCCAGACAAGACAAAACTCGCGTGTGTGTGTGTGTGTGGACACACACATATGTATCAGTAAATCAATATGACGGAAGAGGGGCATGATCAGACTTCGTCTGAGGAGACGGTATCGGTGAACGGAGTTTCGGGGGCTGCAGACCATCTAGTTTTCTCATGGTCGTCATATCTGCATCATATATACATATTAAGAGCCTTCTAACTACTTCACAATAATTAAGAAAAGTAATAGTTAAAAGTAGTTTGTATAATGATAAAAATCATCACTACTTTCTCATATTATCCTCCTATTAAAATCAACATATCTTAATTACCTTTAATTTCTTTCTGATACAATCTCTCTTTACATTACAATTAATAATGGTATTTGCGAAAAGGAAGAATTTAATGCTATTGTCTTTTTGCATAGGGTCATATATTTTGGATCATAGAAACCTTTTAGATGAGGTCTTACAATATGGACTAGAGGGAGTAGTGCAAAATGACAGTGAAACCAAACAAACAAATGAGTAAAAACACTATATTATTAGGGTTTATTTAAATGAGCACTTTATTTCTTTTTCACTTTTTCTCTTCCAATTTTGGGTGTGTGTGTGTGAGAGAGAGAGAGAGAGAGAGAGATAAGTAAAGATACATACCTGCACAAGCATAGTGGGAGGAAAGCATGAAAAGAGAGAAGGTGATAAGAAGAAACATAAGAAAATGGTAAAGAGTCTTAGAGACACCCATTGATTACAATTATATTCTTCTTATTTGTGTTGGATATGCTAATGCTACTTCTCTATATTGGCTCTATATATAATGGGGTTCGGCTTAATCATTTGATTTAAAGAAAATTAATCTTGGATTTGAATCAGTCAATTCACACATCTTCAAAGGCGCAATTTCATGAAAACTTCTGGCGCAATCAAAATTTGTCTATAGAAAGCCTGAAAATTGACACCAAAAACAACTTCAATAATTTATTACTCATAAACTCCAACGTATTCAAAATCATTGTTTTAATTTATGCTAGTACCCCCTTTAAATCCTTGTTGAAACCGCGTACTCGACGTCGTCGTCACTTAATTCAAAACAATTGCCAATTTATTAATCATATAGTACAAAATTTAGATGAAGCCACATTATGTATTATTTTACTTGTTGCGATTTTTTCCACATTTTTTATTGTGATTTGACATAGCACTACTTAAGTAAACAAAGAAACAAATATATTCTTTGAATCTGAGGGACTGATATAGTACTTAATTTCAATGCTTACTTTTGAAGTCAGTGCAAAACGACATTAATTATATATTACTAATAATATTGAGCTTAAAGGAATGTGCATTTGTTTATTATAATGGCACCTTCATTCAAAATATGCAACTAAGAAACGGCATTTGTGTCATGAACATTAAGAATGGTTTTATCCTCAAATTAAATCCTGCGTGTGCAAATAAAGTTTGACAAATACATCTTATTCTAACAGAAAATTTTTATTCATTATATAAATTCTAAGAAATGAATACAGTATATTCATGATTTGTTAATAGTATGAATTTATTATATTGACTAGTATATTGATATTGATAAATGTATTGATTCTAACGCAAACAAATTTATTCTATTCTATAATAAAAAAAATTGGTTAATATCATTGTATATTTTTCCACAAATTAGTTCCTTGTAACAAGCAATAATATTAGGGGCGAGAGACCTCAATTGATGAAATTGAAAAAGGCTTCACTTCTACGAACAACTGTCAGCTCTTTGGATGCTTTTATAAAAAATTTTCCCAGTTGCAAGTGTAACAGACATAATTTGAGGTGAACTTATAAATAAGCTTAGAGCCTAAAAGAGATGGTGTTTATGAATATGTAATATTTTTTGTGGAAAAATATAATTGACACATTAAAGAAAATAATGTTTGATATGTTAAAGAAAACGAAGCAACAGGCGCTTACTTATGTTAAAGAAAAAGCGGGTCGGAAAGTTCAGGGATGGCACCAAAATCTCTTGTTAAATACAGGTCGAGAAGTTATGATCAAAGCTGCGGTTAATGCAGTACTTATTTACCCGATGACTTGTTTTAAATTCCCCAACAAAATTTGTAAAGTCCTGATGGATCGGCCAATCTCAAATTTCTGGTGGCAGGGCAGCGACTCAGAGGACGAATTCACTGACCTGCTTGGGATCATATGACCTTACCCAAATCTGTAGGCGGCATGGGTTTCCGTGATTTTGAAGCACTGAATGATTTCTCTTTTGCCAAAGACAGCATGGAGATTTGTAACAAATAAAAAAAAAAAAAAAGGACAGCCTGGAGACACTTTCTTTGAGCTACTTCCTCTCTGGTCCTTATTATAAGGGATCAACTACCATTTCTCGTGAACTAAGGAATAAAAGTTAAATCATTAAATTGGTTTACAATTGATAAATGTTTACAATTTTTACCCCTACTTTAATTATGTGGATTTAAATGAGTCGGCTAAAAATGAGGGTATAATAGAAAAATAGTAATAAATGAGTTAGTTAAAGACAGTTTATGCCTTATAATAAGAACAAAAAACTAAAGTGTGGTTTCTTTTAACTAACCATATATATTATCCTATGTTTTTCTCTGGTAATCTGCAGGAATGGCTTACATGGAATCTACAGTGTTGCCCGGGAACTAGGAAGGTGGCCAAATGGCCATGGCATAGAGTGTGTGTTGGCTTCTATGGAAGAATAGATGCAATCAAGCATTTGAAGGACGAGCGGACAATGCAAGAGGAATAGTTCACAAATGCTTGTATCATCTCTCGGAAGGCGTGGAGAACGGTAGATTTCGGCATCAGATCTTCCAAATACCAGAGAGGGGGTCGAGCCGCTTGGAACCACCGGATCGAACTAGGCTTTGTGCGAGTTGATGTGGATGGATCGAGAGATACTGGCGGTCAGGCAGCTTGCGGTGGAGTAATTAGAGATCATCAAGGTAACTGGATTCGTGGATTTCAACAGAAGTTAGGACATACCTTCCCAACTACTGCGGAAATCTATGCAATCAACAGAGGACTCCGTTTATGCAAGCAGATAGGATTCACCAGGATCAGACTCTTCACATATTCACTACAAGCTATTCAGCTTTTATCGGTTGAGTGCGGAACCGATCATCCTCTATATGATGTCATTATTGATACTAGGTCCATTATTTATGGGGATTGGGATATTGAAATCTCCCATTCGTTCAGGGAAAATCTCAGATGTGTTGATTGGTTAGCAAAGAACGCTTACAGGAACATTCAGGACTACACAGATATAGGGTTATCACCTAGGAAATGTACTCATCTTTTTGCACTTCAGTGCGACCTGCCGTCGCAGGATAGGCATGTACCACCTATTCATAGGTCTTTCTAAACTTCAAGCAATGCTTGCCTTTTTAATCAAAAAAAAAAAAAAGAACAAAAAAATGTTGGCAGTTGCTGAAGGCAATCAACATATCTTAGAGCACATCACAAGATTTGATATTATAATATTATGATTATATTATTTAAATATTTTATTTTGAATGTTAGTTGGAAGTACAGTTGTTATGATACTCTCCATTATGACACTCATAATTCTAGTATGTATATATATGCCTTTGATCTATCAATGAAAGGTGTGTGCAATTTATTCTTATTTTAATATTTTACAGTTGGTGCCCTATAATAAGAATAAAAAAGAGTATTAATGTACTTAGTGTGTATTGTTTCTGTTTCTTAAATTCCTGTATGTGTGCTGTTGAACAATATGTAGTTTCGCACGTCTTTCTATTAATGCAAAACTGAAATTCAAGGTCCCCAAAAAAAAAAACTTCAAACAGAGGAGCTGTAAATACTAAACCGTATGCCAAGGAAAGACTATAAACTTCCGACTTTCTATAACCTTCAAAATTAATTAGTATCAAATATATAATTCCTTTAAATCCTTTTAATTGAATTGAGCCTTCGTCAAATTACTTTTTTTTCAATTTAATTAGATACAAATATTTATTCCTATATTTTATTTTACTTTAATTTCTTCACTATTTGTTTACATTTATTTCGATGAAATGATGTTAATTATCTCATTAGGTTTATTTTGATACACCATTATCTGATTAGGTTGTTTATACTTTATAGCATTTGTCTCCTTGCTGCATATGTGCAGCACAATATTTAGGATAATTAATAATAATAATTAATTGTGTTTTCTTATGTTTGTCTAGTCAAGCGTAGATGAACTACGCTAATAATCATATCCGCAGAATTTAAAAAAAAAAAAAGTGATTATTACGGCAAAACTTGATATGCTGATGGATTATGTTAAATCTAATATAATCGACATATAGACTTGTGCTGGCAACAACGATCACAAAAATAAATTTTAACACATTATTAAATAGAGACATCGTTAATGTCAACGTTGGATTCAGTTGTTCACACCACTTTTTTTTATTTCAGATTAAGTTATTGTTGAATTAGTGTTGAAATATATAGGATTATATTATTATGGGTATAAAATTAATTAATGGTATTGTAGCTCACCCTCACACCATTTATATAGATGCAGAAAGTATCATAATATTTGCAAAAAATTCTTAAATCTAAGAATCAAAGATGAAGAATCTTAATTTTGTTAATCTAACTTTCAATTGATTAATAAAGACTTTATATTCTTAACTTGTGCTGGAAATATAGTGTGTGTTTGGTGGGGGCGTTTGGGCCCCCAAATGCTCAATTGGTGGTCCAAATGCCAATTGGCAATTGGAAATAAAAAAAAACAGAGTGTTTAGTAATTAAATTGATCAATTGAGCTTGTGAGAATAAAAATAGCTTATGTCATAAGCTCAACATTGAAGCTTTTACTGATTTAGTGTTTGGGGAGAGTGGGAATGATTAAAATATTTTTTTCAGTTGTGTCCAGTGTGCTATCAGACTGATTGTAATTTTACTCTTAATATACTTTTTCTGCTACAAAAATTAATTTCAACTATTTTTTGGTGTTTTTAATCCTTAAAATATTTTTTCAACTATACCCAGTGTGTTATCAAACTGATTGTAATTTTATCCTTAATGTGCTTTTTCAGTTCCAAAAATTATTTTAAACTATTTCTTGGTGCTTTTAACCCTTTAAAATATTTTTCCGCCCACTCTCTCTTACTATTATCACAAAAGTTACTTGTGCTTAAGTCAATCCAAATAAATTTTACTTTTACAAAAGTTGTTTATATAATCATTATTCCAAATATAAATCACATTATACAATTGGGTTTTTATTAAAAATAAAATTACCAAAAACTAAATTAAAAAATTTTATTTTTTCTATCGTGGCTACAAACATAAACATAATCACCCAGTGAAATGAACTTTTTCCGATCGAGTGAAATGAACTTTTCAATAAAGCAAATCGCACGTCACATATATACATACATATATATATATATATATATATCATTGGATATCTCAAATCCATCACAGTCTCCGACCGTACAAGTACTGAGCTCCAAGAGCCAGGAAAAGAAACAAATGATTAATCAAAGATAAGAAGACGTAGGGTATGTTTGGTATTGATCATTGGAGGTAAATAAAAATTTATTATGTAAGTTGAGATAAAATTTCTCTCACATATTTATCTCATATATTATGAATCACGAATTATTAACACTTATTACTCAAAAATAAAATATCACAAGCGAACACGTAATTAAATTGACACATTGACATAATACATATAATTTCGTATGATGACCTAAATTAAGACATGACAAAACACATACCTGTGAATAATAATGCATATATGTGTTTATGGATTTCTTGATGGAGTCACCAGAGGAGGTTTTATCGGTGGTCGCGGTGGACGTGGCAAATCACCTCTCGCTACCCTTACGGTCGTAGCTGCCCATAAATATGTATTGTTTACTATTACCATAATAATACAAAAAATAAAAACAGTAATAATTGTCAATACGTTGTTACACACGTACATATGTTGAAGAAGTCACTTCAAATAAAGTAACTTTAGTTATGAGAGAAATAAACATAAAAATGTAATTCTTACTTCTATTTATATCGTGTTAACAAATCCAAATTTTTAGTAGGACACCGTATAAGGACTATTATCCAGAATCTAATCTCTACATATTGAGAGTAGAGGTGTTCACTTTCATTTTCTCCCCACCGCTCATTTAGATCCAAATCATTTTGAGCTGGGACGATCCCATCTCAAAAATATTTGAAATGGGATAAAAATGGGATAGGACAAAATTATTATTGAGATGGGATGTGAGATAGGCTTTGTTTCGTCTCACCTTTTTACCCTATCCCAAAATCATGTTGTTATAAGTTATACATATATATATATATATATAATATTTATAACTAAAATAGATATTATCATATAATCTGTTTTAGATAGATTTTAGTCATATAAAAAGATATTATTAAATATTGATTATATCTTTAATAAAAAATACTATAAATATTTAGGAAAATCCTCACTGCCGCTCACATGAGTGGGAGTAAGGATTGACTCCTCTCAACTAAATGCCTTATTATGTACACGAGAGTTTTCTTCATTTTCCCTTCCTCATTTTTCATTTGTATATATGTATTCTTATTCTCTATGTTTCTACATTCCCTCTTTTTTCCCCCTATAAATGACCCAAATCTTAACTTTATATATGTGTGTGTTTCATCCAAGACAAATATACCACAATGGCCCTTAACTGCTAAGACAAAATGGGGTAGGAATTTTTTATTGTGGATGGTTATGGGTTAAAACAAAGAAAAAAAAATGAAGGATCAAATAGTTTAATGATACATACCTAGACGTGCATCGATTCGGTGCATGAAAAGAAAAGAGGCAGCGAGTAGAAGAACCATCAGAAAATGGTTAAGAAAAGAAGACACACCCATCGATCTCTCTATTCTTCTTAGATAATCGATATGTGTAATATGTATATATGCTGATGTTAACTACTATAAGCTTTGGGCCTCGTTGGCTTCAAATTTATAGATATTAGAGTGCACGTAGTTGCAGAAGAATAAACTTGGATTTAATCAATCAGTCAATGCGCTTATTTTCAAACATATAGTTTGGTAGAAACCAAGTAGCAATAAATAAGTAAATAATAGACTGCTAAAGAGACAACTATAACGTATAGGACCAGCCAAAACTACTCATTTTTCCCGGTAACAAAAACCACTCGTTTCTAGAAAGCGTCGAAATTGACCAACATATTATTGTTTTATAAACAAAACAAAAATTATTTAGTTTGGGTCTTATAGCTAGGCTCATAATGAGTCTCAATAATCAAAGAACGACGGAAAGGTATATAGTTTTTTTTTGTTACTCCCTCTTGTCCTAATTATAGGACATATTTATCTAACTTCGGAGAAATTAAGAATAGTAGTTAAATTAGTTAATCTTATTTATTTTCCTAAAATGCCCTTATTTAATACATACAAGAAATCATGTTCTATTCATGTTGATCAATTGCCTTGATGTAAAGCAAGTGATCTTGTCTGTCATTAAAATGGAGTTATGCCGGTTTGGTTCGAGTGGAATTAAAGAAAAAGAAAGTTACAATTTTTAAAAATAGAGATGATGACGTTGATAGTGTTAAATTGATTTTCTTACCCTTTATTCTTATAAATAAAAGAAACAGTAGAATTGCGGTGCATGTAACATTAATGAATTGCAAGTATTACTTACTTTATAGAATACATAGGTGTATTATAAAATTATTATTGTGTTTCATTATTATTGAGAAAGTATCAATAGGGGTATTTGGGGAAAAAATTGACAAAAATTAAAACTTTATCCTATAATTAGAACCAAGATCAACTCCCAAATGTTGTCCTATAATTAGGACCGGAGGGAGTATATCATTAGAAGGGTTTAAATTTTTAATCTCTATTCACACTATTTCTCATCATAATCATCTAAATTAGTTTGAGTTGCTGACTGGGATATAATTTTAAAACTAATTAATTAGTATAAAATTCAATAATTTCAAAACCATGAATTCGATCTGGCCAAAGCATTGAATTGGATTCATTATGAAACCGCGTATATGATGATAAAGTCGCTATATTTCACTAAATTATGGACGAGTGCCCATTAAATTGAGTGCAAAACGACATTTAGCTCCTAGCATTGGCATAAAAAAAACAAACAAGAACGAAGCGCCTCTTTTTTTTGCTAGAAATGCTTAAAAAAGAATGAATGGATCTGGTGGGAATGTTTAGAGTTCAGCCTTGTTCCATTTTCAATATGCACCTAGGGAAAAAAAAAAACCTAAAATAAAAGTTATTTTTTATAAATTTAATACGCACGGGCTAATAAATTTTAAACTCAAATATATTGTTTATATTTTTTAGTATGCACGTGGTTAATAAATTTTAATTTTTCATTTATTTTTTAATGAAATATATTTAATATGCTATATAATATAGGATCAAAAACAAAAATGAAAATCCTAAAGAAACGTTAATATATTTTAATTCGAATCACAAGAATTGCATATTTGGTAGTTTTTTAGTGTTTAATATTCAAATTGAATATTAAATTATACGTATTTAATAAATCAATTAAAGAATTCCCATAGCTGTTAAGGGTTAAGACAGGCTTCTTTACCGATCTGAGCTTCATTTCAAAATAATCAAAAATTACAGGTTGGGGCATGAAAAACACCTACAAATAGCATATGGTGGAGAATGCAGATCTGTAGTGGCAGTAAAGTCAACCCATTTTCCACTTTTCAAATCCGCAAAATTAGGCCCATAATGTGACAACTGAAACATGTCATCAAAAATATATGCAAGGAATGAAACTCATCATTCAACCACTTCAAAGTTGTGCAAGTTAGTACGCTTCCTTTTGTTTAATGTTCTCATGACAAGTAAAAGAGCATACAGAAATTTTGCTTTCGCGATTCTGAGAATATTCAAAGAACGATGCTCCTTCCAGTGCTCATCATATTTCTATGAAGAATGTAAACAAGAAAGTATAGCAAGAACTTTGATGAATTGCATATGGGTACATGTTCAATGCAAGCAAATGGAGAGGATGAAAGAGACAGGGGACCCATTTCCACTAAGACTACACTCATCGTATAAGAATACCAACCTACGAAGAACTCTTCCCAAAAACTGGCCATTGAGGCGGAAAAACTAATTCAAATGCTCCATTGCGTATCCTATACTTCTCGATATGGGACCTAGTATCACATACTGCCAAGTACCCAGAGTATTAATTAAGAATAGAAGATCATCTAGAAACTATGAGCGTTTTTCTACGGCTAATAAATAGTAATGCATCCTTTGTAATATGTATCAGGTGTTGCAGACTAGGATGAGCAGAGCACTAACATGTTTTCTTCCTCATTCGACTTGCTTCGGCAAAATTGATTCGCATTTACAAGCAGAGCAGAGAAGTCAAAATAAGTTTTGGAGGGAGAGCAACAAAATTCACTACACTCAATATGTTTCAAATTGAGGTGTCAAAAATACATTGTGTTCTCAAGATTGAGGCTCTCGGCATCGTTAGGCCTTAATAAAACATTTTTTCAGAATCAATGGCCTAGGCCATGACAAGGCCCACCAAAAATGTTTTTTCAAATTCAGTTACAACATCTACCTTCTCACATGTATATAAGGTATTGTAAATAATTACACATGCTTCATACCTTTGGCAATATTTAATACACAAGCAAAGCGGAGCACAGTATTTCATTTGGCTGAAGGTAAAAGTCAGCATTCAGTACCTTCTGCCAGCTTCCAGTAATTCAAAGTGCAAATTCGAATCCTGTGAGCCACTTGCATTTGCAGATTTAAATTGTGGTTGCAGCATGGGAAGATAGTCCTCCGTCGAACCGCCTTCTGTTCTACCCAACATTTCGAAATAGGCGTGAGGCACCCAACCTGCACGTTTGGAAATAAGCAGAAATCCAATGAGAGATCAAGAACCAAAATATTTACGATGGAATTTACCTGTTTAAGCAGCCTCCAAGAGGAAACGGAAATTATTGACAAAACTATAACCCAATATTATATGGGAAGACGATATTTTTTTCCTCACCTGATTAGTTTGTTGACCTTGAGTGGCCGGTAGTTAATCTTCTTAAAACATCTCAAAGTTTAAAAAGAAGGCATGAATGCAATAAGCAAACAGACAACCAAGCACAATACTTGAAATCCTCAAGAGAGACCAAAACAAATCTTGCAATAATGAAAATAATTCACATGTGTGTTAAGAAACAACAAAGTACTCCTCGGTTCTTAATATAAGACATATTTAGGAAATTGATATTAGTCCTAAATATAAGACATATTTTTCATATTTATCAACATTTTTCCTAATTTACCCTTATTGATGCTCCCTTAATAATAATTAAGGAGGAGAGAGAATGAGGAAATTAAGGAAGATAATCAAAGTGTTAACTAACCTTCTTAAACTAATCAACTTACCTCTATTGCGGTGCGTTTTTTTAAATCCACATCGTTTAAATTAAATTTTTTAAATTTAATAATACATCACTAACAATAATTTTTCTACATAATTTTTGTAGGGATGGCGAGGATGAGTGATCAAATTCAAATTATGTTTTTGTCTTTAAAAAAAACTGGAAAAAAATATTTAAAAAAATAAAATAATATTAAAAACCGCTACAAAAATAAAAATAACCGCTACTAATTAAAAACCGCTACAAATGCTACGCGGATCCCTATAAATACCCCTACCACAACCCATTTCCAACACTCCCCCATTTCCTTTCACCTTACCCTTCTTTCATTTTCTCTCATTTACAAATTTTTTTGTATGAGTTGAGGAGCTTAACAATACGATCAAATATGGTAACAAGTTTTTTAATTTTTTATTTCAATACTTCTTTCCTTCGCATAAAATTTATCCTCACCATTTTTTTTCCAGATATTTCAGAGCTTTATCTCATTTTCATCTATTTTTCATACACAATTACATTGTAGTAGACAACATAATAGTTCCTTATTACCTACGTCTCCTTAATAATATTATCAATACAATTTTTATACTTATCCAACTAAATTAAATTATTCCTTTTAATTTATAAATGAAATAAACTATTGAATAATAAGCTAATTAAATTAGTTAAACTACTAAAAAAATAAACTATTTAATTTAATATCAAAAAAACTGAAACAAATTATTGTATTTTTTAAAAAAAAAAAAATTCTTAATTTTTGTAGCGGTTTTTAAACCGCTGCTGATTAACGCACCTTTTCCAACAAAAATTAATTTTTTTGCTTGAATTTTGATGAAATCAGTAGCGGTTCTATAACCGCTACTAATTATAGGAAATTGATATTAGTAGCGGTTCATAAACCACTACAAATGAGCAAAAAAAATTCATTTTTCTTTTCCTGCCTTGAAAATTTTCTTTTTGATGTTTGTAACGGTTATATAACCGCTACAAATATCTCAGAAAAAGTTTACTGCTTATGGCAATGTTGTAGCGGTGGGATTGAACCGCTACAAATAAAGTAGCGGTTATTTTGCTTGAGTGGCAGTTTTATATAACCGCTACAAATACGCTTGCAACATATGATTTAGTAGCGGTTCTACTAATGTTTCTTGTAGCGGTTAAAACCGCTACTAATAACCATTTTTAAGCGCTACTAAATCACGTTTTTTGTAGTGTACGAACAGTTAGTCACGGTGGTCCAGTTTTAAAATATCTATTTCAGTCATCAAAAGGATTTTGGCCCAGTTTCAAAAACGGCCCGAAACACTTCTGGTCCAAATCATCTTCCCCACACTTTTAGATCCCTAAAACCCTATTAGAGATCCAAACTTGACCCGGTTGTTCTTGCAACCAGCCGCAAGCTTCAACCAATTCGAAACCAACAACGATGAATTCTAATTTTGGATATAATCCAAAATAGAAATTGCGACACTAGCGGCAGAATTGAAACGTAAACATATCACATATAATCAAAGCAATTCCACCAAATCGCATATACATACAGCACTATCCGAAACGAACAATTGATGTAGAACATATTCCTTTGAAAACAAAAATCTGAAAATCGATTTCAAGATCAAATCTTTCGAAACAATTCATTTTCGTATTAACTAGATTAGATACATATTCGGACGTTTTCTTATAAACACACATATATATCCCATATATATCATTTGTATAAGAACATAAACTCAATTTAAACACACAATTGATCTGGCTCTGATGCCAATGTTAGGATTGGCAAGTACAGCGGAATAATTTTAAAATTTTGTCAATCTTGATTGCGGATCTATCAACGGCGTTTCAACTGAGTTAGAAAGAATCGTACCTTTCTTTTTATGCGTTCTTGGTTTTCGATCTTCAAGAGCCAACACGTCGATCAACTCCCTCTACCGGTATCCACATGAATGCTACTCTAACACGGACTATGTGCTAGCGTCTCCAATGTCTGCTAGGGTTTTCTCGCTGCTCTAAATTCTCATCCATCCATGAGTTTTTCTGCACCATCAACTTTATAACCCATGTGGGATATATTCAAATTTCAAAATTGATTTTGTTTAATTTAGAAATTAATTAACCCTTAGTTATCTTGATGAGCTAATTAAATAAATTTTATTTAATTAAATCTCCAATAGTTTTAATTTAACATATTTTTTTAATCCGAATAAAGAGCCAACAGATTTAATTTGTCTTCATAAATTAAATCTGAGATACTATATCTCTATCATGTTGTTATTAAATTTAATTTATCTTAATAAAACTAATTTAAAACTAATATAATAATATTATCATATATATATATACATATATATTTCGAAAATACATATATATATATATATATATATTATTAATTTTATTTTCACGAATTTTATATTATATATATAAATATAAAATTCATCCACCCTAGATTAAATATTGTCTTGTATTGGGCCATTCTTGTATATGACCCTGTAGGCCCATATGAAGTTGACAGTGGGTCAATAACTATACTAACCCACAAGTAGCAAGCGGCCTCTAGCAAGACATTACGACTACCTAATTCATATGAGGATCGTTAACACGATGCAACCTGTCATACAATCATGTCACGTCCCTTTTGTCACACAATATTTCGGTCAAAGATGAGGCATGAATAATGTCATCCTCCTGTTCCTGACATTACTTTCCTGATTCCTGAGTAGTCTGACAATAGAAATGAAAACTCCTTTCCATCGTAGTATGGCCATACATTTCTCAAACTCACTCATCGAGTGACCTAATAATATCTCTCTACTAATGTGAGGGACAAATTCCATCTTGACCATTCATATTCCTCTGCATGAAAAACTACCAAGTCCAATCATAGCTTTTATCATCACCTGGTCAAAGGTGACTTTTGACTAGTTCAAAGCTTAGCAACTCTCATATAGGAATCCATTATGACCTCAGGTCGAAGGGCATTGTGACGTAGTTATACATGAGATAAGCTTATGATTTGATCCATGCAGCTTTCTCATAGTGGGTCGGTCTAGCATCTTGTACTCTTACAAGTGCCTAAGACTTTGATTTGTATCTCCATATCTTATCAAATTCATACTGATCTTATTTCATCTCTACTCCCCCAGAGATGACCGACCGAGGACATTTAGGACAATCTTTACGATTAATCCAAGAATACAGTCATCACAATGAACATACGAATAATATGATAACATAATAGAGAAAATTCATTAAATTAATAATGTTCAAAGTACAATGATTGGCCCCTAGGGCACAATTTCCAACAAGTTACTCGGTCTAATTCCTAATGAACCATTTGTCCCTTCTAATCCTCAAAAATGGTACAAAAGGCCTAGAGAACAAATGTTTGAACTAGCCACTCTAGCCTAGCTTGATGCCTGAAGAAAGCAACGCTCCTCCAATGAATTGCAGCTATTTCCTACTAATACTCAAGGCTCGTCTAGTTCTTGAGACCCATATAAAGGCCCATTTTCTTAAGACCCATGTGGAGGCCCTTTCTCTCAAGATCTAATAGAAAGCTCATTTACTCCAATCCAATATTCATAGTATCCAGAGTATTGTTCCCAAGTGTTTGCACAAGATGACAATGATGATGACTCGGAGTATGAAGATTTAAACTTATCTCCATCACATGAGCCCATATGCAAGGAATGGTGATCTAATCACGTTTTTGTCTGCTTTTTACTTTTATCACTTGTTTAGAGTGCTTTTAATAATTGAACTACCAGTCACTGGTGCATATAGTTGTCCTGCTTTACAGCTAGTGTGTAATAATTTTCATTTTGTTGTGTGTTGTGCTTAGATTCCTATATAAGAGATGTTCCCAGACCTAAAGGATCATCAAAGTTTATAACAAAGTTTCTATCAATAGAAGTGTGCTTCCAATGACTTCCTTCTAAGTTTCTTATCTTCTGAAAGCTCTATTTTTTTATAGCTTCTCTCTTATCTCCCCCAAAGATTCAAGTATCACTATTACAAACTAGACATTTAACGACCCTAAAGGACGTCCCTTTTTAAATTAGGGACGCCCAAAGTTTAATATTTAGCGGGAAATATTGGCGCTGGTTGAATTTAAAAAAAAAAATTGAACCACTTTAGACGTCCCCAGTCAAACTGGGGACGTCTAAAGCTCACTTTAGACGTCCCCAGTCAAACTGTACTGGGGACTTCTAAAGTGGCACTTTAGAAGTCCCCAGTGAAACTGGGGACGTCTAAACCTCACTTTAGACGTCCCCAGTTTGACTGGGGACTCTAAAGTAAGCTTTAGACGTCCCTATTTTGACTGGGGACGCGGAAAAGCCTTTCAGACACCCATCCCATCAGCAGCAGGCCAGCAGCTTTATTTTCCTTCCCCAAGCTTCATTCTGTCTTCCCTCGTGAGCTTCGTTCTAAGCTGTCTTCCTCTTTCCCCTTTCCCTTACTTCCTTTCCCGTCTTCCTTCCTCTTTCTCAGTTCGTTGTTGCAACTCCCTTTCCCATGCTTCCTTCCCTATCTGCCTTCCTCTTTCTCATAAACATATTTCTATTTTTCCCTCTCTCTTCTTTGACGAGAGCACCATCGTTTGTGTCTCCCTTTCACAACTATCGTCTTCCTAGCTGGTGGCACCGTGAGTCATCTCCATTTCCGTCGTCCACAGGTTTGTCTCTCTCACTCCCACAACTTTGGATACAGATGATTGAACAAATGCTTGTAACTGTTTATTTAAATCAGATTATGAAACTGGAAAAATAGAGTAACTTGTATATGCATACTTTTAATCTGCTTCTAATTTGCTTGATATGGAAATGAACTGTCATTATTGCATACTTGTTTTTTTTCCAGCAAACTTCAACATGGTGATGTATATATATAGACATGAGTTAACAAAATGACAATGATACTTAGGAATGAATTTGGTTTGGCTTAGGTTAGTCTAGTTTAACATTATTCAAAAGTCAATTAAATTACAAAAATATGTCAGAGTTTTGCCTCAAATGTGTGTATGGTTCTGGAATATTGATGAGGTATAATATAATACAACATCAATTATGCCATAAAATAGGTATGACACTTTTTTTCTTGGAGAGCATTTCTAAGAGAGCTCATTTCTTGTGATGGGATGAATAATACTTATCTAAAAATTGTGGAGGCTTGAAAATTGTTTAGTTGGAAGCTTTGAACTTGGCATGGGTTGCTTGGTAAAAAAAAATCACAATGATACATTGTCTTGAATATGAATTGCCTTAATTAGTTTAGTTTAAATTAAGTTGAGACAGTTTGTTATTTTCATTTTAGGATGTCTCACTTTTAAGGGGAATTTTGGGATGAATTTTCAAGATGCGAATTAGAGTTGTGTTGTTGTACATACTATTAGATTGTTGGATAACATATTTATTAGATAGTGCTGAACTGCTGTTGTTTCCATTCTGGTTTATGCAATATTTCTTCTATCCAATTTCTGCAGTTTAAATTTGCCGAACAGTGATGTATATATAAAAGGCCATAAAAAAAACTTTAGATGTCCCCAGAGCAAATTGGGGACGTCTAAAGTGGTTCAGAAACACTTTAGACGTCCCCAGTAATGACTGGGGACGTCTAAAGTCTGGCCTAAAGACGTCCCCTATTTTAGGGACGTTATTGACAGTTTTTTCTACGTCGATCAGATAGACGTCCCCCTGTTTTCAGACGTTAAAAGGCCCAAAAAAGGGACGTTAAAAGCATTTTTTGTAGTAGTGTATACTCTACACTTATCTTTTATAAAGGATCCTGTGTATCAGAATGAATCTGACATAATCCTTGGGGTTAAGTTTCTTTATCAATGATTTTGTGTTGTCTAGGTTTCTACAGATTGAGGCCCTAATGAGGTCTGTATGCAAAGGAAAGCCTTGAGATGACCATTACATGGTAAGATCTATGGTTATCCTAGACTGGGTCTCAAGGTTCGATAAGCGACCCACCCCCTATGCAAGAACATGTTGAGGGGCTTGTAATCAATCACTAATCTCTTCCTTCCTCTAACAAGTTCTGATCTTTTCTCAACATAGAATGCTTGACGTGCCCAATTAGACTCAGTGGGTTTGATCCACAATATAAGTCACTTGGAGAGTAATTAATACTTATTTATCAATTTTGCCGATGCAATTATAATGCTTGAATGTGACTTTTTATATTTTTCTCTCTCCTTCAAAACCACATTTAATATGAGTAAAGTTGGAAAAATAATTCAAGATAAGGCAAATTTAGTGAGTTAACTACCATTTCTTAGTTCTGATGGATTAGTTAAAGTGATGACTTGTATTGTAGATCGGATGGAGTATACACCATGGTCCTATTTATAAGGCAGAGAGAGAAGGTTTTTTTTTTTTTTTTGTCATATTTATAAGGCACTTGATTAAAGTTTTGAGGTGCATGTACAATTTAACCCTTCATTTAGAGGCAATTGAACTAATGTTAAAATAGATTAGGGGCAAAATTGCACCCATAAATACTTTAGGGTGTTAATTGCACTTCAAAAAATAGTTTGGGGTGCTGGTTGCCCCTTTACCCAATATTAAAATATAAATCCTCATTTTTATTGGTCGAACTAATTATAAAGGTGATTTAATGATGGTTTGACCAAAAAAAAATAAAAAGGATTTATGGGTCTGTTATATTCTTTCTGATGATGAAGAAAAATTCAAAATTACAACAGAACAATAACATATCCTTGTACATATGGGATCCATACCATCTTGCGAGTTACAAGAGCAATGAGCTTGAGAAGCAATAACAGAAAGCGGTAAAGAGCAGAGACACCCATTAATATCTCTCTATTCTTATTTGTGTTGGATATGTCAATATGTGCCACTTACTTAATTGGCTATTGGCTTATCTGAGGTTCATCAAATTAATGATTTGTTTTTCAAAAGAAAAGAAATCTTTGATTTGAATAATCAATCAATTCATACGCACGCATCGTCAGAGTTCAAACAAAACAATTTCATAAAGACCGCCAGGGAAATAATTAAGTGATGGAAATTGACGTAAACCCAAAATCAAACTACTACAATTAGTGTCAACTTTTGGGCTAACCAAAACGCGTCTTTAGAGAGCTTGACAATTGACCAAAAACAACTTTAATCATTAATTACTCACACGATTCAACAAATCCATAACCATGCATGGTTTTAGTTTGTCGGCACGCCATCATATTCATAATGAAACCGCGTATATGGTGTTGTCGTCACTCAATTTTGAAACAATAGTCAGTAGTCAATATCATAATAAACTTTATACATGACTAAAGTTTTTTTTGTTCGAAATACATCACTAAAGTTAGAGTTAGATTTTTGTGACCTTCAGCTCCTGAATAACATCACATCAAGATTTTTGTGACCTTCAGCTCCTGAATAACATCACATCATACGACAAGACAAGATGTTATAAGATATATAAGATCATATTTAGTTAATTTCAATGCTCAACTTTGAAGTCAGTAAATAACGACAGTAATTGTATTTGAATTAATAGAAGCTTTTTCCGATCAAAAAAAAAAATAACGACAGTAATTATATGTTAATTGGATTGAGCTTAATAAAGGAATGTGCATTTGTTTATTATCTTGACTCCTTCAAGCAAAATGCAACAAAGGTATACAAAACAGTATTTGTTTAATCTAAAATTTAGATGAGTTGAGTCCGGGGATTCGCTAGGGTCATCCTGACTCAAAGAATGCTTATTAAGGTACTCAAATATTGTCCACCAATAAGGTTCACACATCAACAATAGAATTTGAAGTCACGACCTTTTAAATTATGAGCTAACTCCATACCAATTAGACCAAACTTTTGTTGGCTAAGGAACAGTATTTTATGAGTAGAGCATTAAGAATATTGGTTCTTTCTTTAAATTAACTCCCATATTATGCTATAGGCAAATACTTTTTCAAAAAGTCATCTGATGACAAAAAAAATCTAATGTATAATGCTTTGTTCGATCAATTCGAAATCAATACAGTATATTCGTTGTCTGTAGATATATAGTACAACTTAATTATTATAAATGCTACCTTTAGCCTCAATTATAAATCACTGTCAAAATATTTTAACAGAAATAAAGAAAACCTTAAAGCTTATTCACTCGATCTAAGCAAGTCAAAAAAATTAACTCAATCTAAAAATTTATTAAATTTTCAACTTTCCCCTTATTAAATATACATATTTTAAAAAGTAAATAACATCTACTTATATTGACCATTAATTTGCTAGCTCTACTGATTATAGTGTACTCCGTAATATTAAATTAATTGGTTAAACTAATTAATACAAATTTTTAGTGGGTCCAATAATATTTCTTCTAATGCTGAAGGAAAAGTCACCTTATCAAATATTACAATAAAACAAGGACATCCTTGTGCATATCCACCTTATTAATCTGTAACTTACAACAATACTGAGCCTGAGCAGCAAGGAAGACATTGGAAAAAAAAAACAAACAAGGATCAATCCACACACGCACAGAGGGACAAAAACCCTAAAATTAAACAAACAAGTAGTTATTTTCATCTCAGCTACTTCATCCAGACAAGACAAAACTCGTGTGTGTGTGTGTGTGTGTGGACACACACATATGTATCAGTAAATCAATGTGACGGACGAGGGGGATGATCAGGCTTCGTCTGAGGAGACGGTATCGGTGAACGGAGTTTCGGGGGCTGTAGGCCATCTAGTTTTCTCATGGTCGTCATATCTGCATCATATATACATATTAAGAGCCTTCTAACTACTTCACAATAATTAAGAAAAGTAATAGTTAAAAGTAGTTTGTATAATGATAAAAATCATCACTACTTTCTCATATTATCCTCCTATTAAAATCAACATATCTTAATTACCTTTAATCTCTTTCTGATACAATCTCTCTTTACATTACAATTAATAATGGTATTTGCCAAAATGAAGAATTTAATGCTATTGTCTTTTTGCATAGGGTCATATATTTTGGATCATAGAAACCTTTTAGATGAGGTCTTACAATATGGACTAGAGGGAGTAGTGCAAAATGACAGTGAAACCAAACAAACAAATGAGTAAAAACACTATATTATTAGGGTTTATTTAAATGATCACTTTATTTCTTTTTCACTTTTTCTCTTCCAATTTTGGGGGTGTGTGTGTGTGTGTGTGTGAGAGAGAGAGAGAGAGAGATAAGTAAAGATACATACCTGCACAAGCATAGTGGGAGGAAAGCATGAAAAGAGAGAAGGTGATAAGAAGAAACATAAGAAAATGGTAAAGAGTCTTAGAGATACCCATTGATTACAATTATATTCTTCTTATTTGTGTTGGATATGCTAATGCTACTTCTCTATATTGGCTCTATATATAATGGGGTTCAGATTAATTATTTGATTTAAAGAAAATTAATCTTGGATTTGAATCAGTCAATCCACACATCTTCAAAGGCGCAATTTCATGAAAACTTCTGGCACAATCAAAATTTGTCTATAGAAAGCCTAAAAATTGACACCAAAAAAACTTCAATAATTTATTACTCATAAACTCCAACGTATTCAAAATCATTGTTTTGATTTATGCTAGTACCCCCTTTAAATTCTTGTTGAAATTAAACCGCGTACAGGACGTTGTCATCTTAATTTAAAACAATTGCCAATTTATTAATCATATAGTACAAAATTTAGATGAAGACACATTATATACTATTTTACTTGTTGCGATTTTTTCCACATTTTTAATAATGATTTGACATAGCACTACTTACGTAAACAAAGAAACAAATATATTTTTTGAATCTGAGGAACTGATATCGTACTTAATTTCAATGCTTACTTTTGAAGTCAGTGCAAAACGACATTAATTATATATTACAAATAATATTGAGCTTAAAGGAATGTGCATTTGTTTATTATAATGGCACCTTCATTCAAAATATGCAACTAAGAAACGGCATTTGTGTCATGAACATTAAGAATGGTTTTATCCTCAAATTAAAACCCTGCGTGTGAGAATAAAGTTTGACAATTTCATCTTATTCTAACAGAAAATTTTTATTCATTATATAAATTCTAAGAAATGAATACAATATATTCATGATTTGTTAATAGTATGAATTTATTATATTGACTAGTATATTGATATTGATAAATGTATTGATTCTAACGCAAACAAATTCACTCTATTCTATAATAAAAAAAAAAATTGGTTAATATCATTGTATATCTTTCCACAAATTAGTTCCTTGTAACAAGCAATAATATTAGGGGCGAGAGACCTCAATTGATGAAATTGAAAAAGCCTTCACTTCTACGAACAACTGTCAGCTCTTTGGATGCTTTTATTAAAAATTGTCCCAGTTTAGAGCCTAAAAGAGATGGTGTTTGAGGTGAACTTATGTATAAGTTTAGAGCCTAAAAGAGATGGTGTTTATGAACAAGTAATATTTTTTGTGGCAAAATATAATTGACACATTAAAGAAAATATATAATGTTTGATATGTTAAAGAAAACGAAGCAACAGGCGCTTACGTATGTTAAAGAAAAAGCGGGTCAGAAAGTTCAGGGATGGCACCAAAATCTCTTGTCATTTTGCAGGTCGAGAAGTTTGATCAAAGCTGTGGTTAAAGCTGTACTTATTTACCCGATGACTTGTTTTAAATTGCCCAACAAAACTTGCAAAGACATGATGGATCGGCCAATCTCAAATTTCTAGTGGCAGGGCAGTGGCTCAGGGGGATGCATTCACTGGCGTGCTTGGGATCATATGACCTTTACCCAAATCTGTAGGCGGCATGGGTTTCCGTGATTTTGAAGTACTAAGGGACCTGTTTGGTATGTTAGAATTGGTGTGGTGGAAATGGATTTGGAATTTAAATCCATGGTGAGTGTCTGTTTGGTATGCATGAAATGGGCCTCCATGTGGAAATGAAATCTATCAAATGGGCTGATTTGAATTCCAAGCCAAGACTCATGGAAATGAAGTGGGTTCCATGGAGCCCATAATTTTCAGACTAAAATGTCCTCTATTATGAAAAATATTGACATTTTTACCCCCTTCCTCAATTTAACCCTAGATCGAGACCTAAATCTGGTTGGAGAAGAGAGGAGTTGCTCTTGCGCACGAACTCGACGGGAAAGAAGGTGGTGGACGACACGACGGAGCAAAGCGATCGACGACGTTAGTGTTCAATCATAAGTGTTATCTGGTTGTTCTTGCTTTACTTCAAGTGCTTCCCTTTATTTTGGCTTTGGATCTTGTCGTGTATTTTACAGTTTCTGGTTTTATCTGATGGGTGTCTATTTGCTTTGCTACAAATGCTTCCCTTTCTTGCTTTGCTTCCAAAATATTTTACAGTTTGAGTGTTATATATATATATATATATGCGCTGAAATTAACAAGGAAGAAAAAGAGGGTTCGTTTGATTTTTGTGGTAGAACAAAACAAATGGATTACAGTTTGTAACTTAGCCCAACGTCCTTTTCACCCTATTAATAATCATTTTTAGAACTTTCTCTCTCCCTCTAGTGTACTGCGTGTAATATGGCTCCACATTAGATTTGGTTATTCAGGGTAAGTAGGCATAAAATGGGTTCACCAATTTTTTCCTTATTTTGTAGCTTTTCAAATCTTAGACCATGGTCTCCTTCCTGACATTTTGACAAGTGTGTGTGTGAGACAAAGCTTTTTTTTTTTATAAGAAGGGAACTAAAAACAGTATGACAGCAAAGAAAAAACAAAGTGACAGAAGCTACGGTTAGCTATAAATTTTAATTCTAGGGCTAATTATATTTTGTTAGTCAATTTGATCAACAAAGTTGATGAGATTACGTATTTTTTCATTTTCATAAGGAAAAAAAGGAAGGAATAAAAGCTATGATTTGTATAATTTGTACTGATGAAGGTTAGCTACGGTTCATAACTAGGAGGAATTTAAGAAGAAGATGTACCTTGAGTACTGATTTTTCATTTTTTTTCCAATTTTCACTAATGTCTTTCATCATTCCCCTATGACTATGATTTCTCTGAGAAATTTAATTTGCTAGGGAGTTTTCATGCTATAAAGGTTATATATGGATGAAAGATCGTTGTTGACTTTTATAGAGACCCACCTCTTTGGCACCTTTGCTTTCATTTTTTGATATATATATATATATATCTTCTGGTTCTGGTATCTGTAAAAGAAGAGGCAAACCAAAAATTCAAGCAAGAAATCTCTGTTTCCTGCCCTTAATATGTAAGTGGTCCACTGCAAGTTTTCTCTTAAAGGTTATCTCTACTGCGATTCTTTGGTACAATATCATATTCATATATTATATTACTGACAACTTCCCACCATAAATGTCTTTTGCTGAACAATTTTATTACTATGAATCTATGATTCCTCTATCTCTTTTACAATAAATTTTGCTTTCACTTCTGCATGAAAATGATTAACTTTTTTTGGAGGTGTCAACTTTGTTGAGTAGATGAAGTTAACTCCCCCATTCGTATGAATAGCTGTACATGAATCAGCATCCAATGTATCTTGAAGCATAGCTTTGTTAAGAAGAAACGTGCTATATGTTGTCACAAATATGTTAACCTCATTTTTATAGTTCCCATATTTAGTCCCTCAACCTTATTTTTGTCAATATGATATCCAATTATTTTGGATCCTGTCTTATATACTTCTTATGTATATACACAGTCAGTCATGGATCGTGATAGAAGACAAGTGATTGTGCATATCTTGCTTTGGTGGTTTCATGCTCTGTTTGCTGTGAACCAATGTTTTATGAGCATATGTATTGCTATATCTCTTCGTAGACGACAAATTAGTCGTAAACCATATACTTTGGATTTTCATGCTAGGAGGGTTCACCTTCGGAATCTGATTTATAATAGTGATATAACTTGTTTTAATCAAATTAGAATGAATAGGATTACTTTCGACAAGTTATGTCTTCTGATTGATATAAAAGGAGGGTTGAAACCTACTAAAAACATGTTAGTTGATGAACAAGTTGCAATGTTTCTCCACATCCTTGCACATCATCAAAAAAATAGAGTTATACAGTTCTACTTTGGGAGGTCGGGTGAAACCATAAGTCGGCATTTTAATTCTGTTTTGATCGCAATGATGCGCTTGAGGAATGAGCTTTTTAAGAAACCTCAACCAATTCCGGAGGATTCGACGGACACGAAATGGAGGTGGTTCAAGGTATATTTTCATTTATTATAAATTACAGCTATGATTTTTTGTAGTACATTTGAGTGCACTTATATAACATTCAAACTTTTTTTTCAGAATTGTTTAGGTGCCCTTGATGGCACACATGTTAAAGTAAAAGTGGCTATTGCAGACAAGGGAAGATATAGAAATAGAAAGGGAGATATAACTACTAATGTGTTAGGTGTCTGCTCACCCGATGCACAATTCATATATGTCCTTACTGGTTGGGAAGGCTCAGCTGCTGATGGGAGAGTTTTAAGATATGCAATTCATAGGAGGAGTGGAAGCTTAAAAGTGCCTTTAGGTTTGATAATTTCAATCATTTGTGTTGTATTAATTTGCAATGTCAATGGGTAACAAGTGTTATTTTATAGTATCAATTGCTAATAAGTGTTAAATGCAGGACAATACTATTTGGTTGATGCTGGATATACAAATTGTGAGGGATTCCTTGTACCCTTTCGAGGACAATGTTATCATTTAAGTAAGTGGAGAGATGGAAGAAGCCCTGTAAATGCTCGTGAATGCTTTAATATGAGGCATGCATCGGCCCGCAATGTCATCGAGCGTTGCTTTGGAATGTTGAAACTATGTTGGGCTATCTTGAGAAGTCCTTCATTCTATCCTATTCGAACACATAATCTAATTGTGATGGCATGTTGCCTCTTACATAATTTGATTCACCAACAAGGGTCGGATCCTCTTGAGAATGAGTTTGAGGAAATAGACAAGGATGGCTCTAATATAGATGCTCCACCTATCTCCACAATTGAGCCATCAAATGCTTGGAGTAACTTTCGAGACAACTTGGCAAATGAGATGTTTGTTGATTTTAGGAGGCATAGGGATAATTTAATAGAAGTGTGATGACTTTAACAGAGTGTTTGTAGTCAAATATTGTCATTTAGGTTTTTTATTGTTCTTATAATTGCAGTATTTGAATCAGAAACATGAGTTCTCTTTATTGTGTTCGTTGTTATGTTATATTATCAATGTAATGACTTTGGTTTTATATTTGCAAATGTTTATTATATGGATTTTTTTTTATATTTTATTGTGTTGATTTAGATCATGACAGAGGATGGAACTGCAAAACAGAAATTCCGGGTTTGGAAACAAGAAGAAGATGATGTGCTAGTTGCTTCACTGCTACAGATTCATGAAGAAGGCGGTTTACTTGCTGAAAATGGTTTCAAGCCAGGGGTACTTAAGCTCTTGCATACAATGTTGCATGAAAAGATACCCGGGTGTGATTTACAAATTTATCCCAACATTCAGTCACATCTAAATACCTTGAAATCGAATTGGCAAGTAGTAAACGATATAGTCAACGGCACTAACACTTCAGGATTTGGATGGGATCCCGAGAGAAAATGCGTCACTGCTGAAAATGCCGTGTGGGATGAGTATGTAAAGGTAAGATAATGTTAGTAAACTTACATTTTAATTAATGTTTTGATATTGAAATTGAGTTGACATTGTCGTTTGGTTATTTTTTAGAGCAACAAGAAAGCTGCTCAATTCCGTGGGAAACCTTTTCGTCATTTTGATGAACTGTGTATTAAATTTGCGAAGGATAGAGCTACTGGACAAGAGACATTGGCTGGTTTACAAGCTGACCCGGTTGATAACTTGAGAATTTCTTTTGGGTTACTTGGTCATTTTTACAAAAGATGTCCAAGTTGGACATATATTCGTTCACTATGTGCAGATTTTGGGAAAGCTTTTGGTAGGTGCCATGCAACAGATTTTTATTAGAAATTGAAAAATTGGGATCAAAACTCTCAAGTTCAATCTGTCATAGAATAAAAGGATGAAAATTGAATGAGAATAGCTTTTTAACTCAATATAGTGCTTGGCCATGAGAGTGTGTGAAAGTGGGGACGACAATGGGGTTTGTCAGTGCACTTGAGGATATGTTAACTGAATACAAAGTCATCTTTTTTATTTGCTCTTTGCAGGCTATATATTTGTTTCATATAAAGCATCTAATATTGAGGAAAATGTTACTATAATATTCATTACCAAATTGTTCAATTCTTTAGACATAGCAATCGAAAATAGTTTTGGAGAAGTTGTTCTATTTATAATGATCTTTTGCCCTCAGGTGGTACTATTTAATTCTAAGAGCAATCAAGAGTTCCCAATTTAGATTTTTAGTAGGAAATAAAATGAATTTTTCAAAGGAAAAGGCTTAAATTGCTCAACTGTTATTCTCTGACCGCATACGCTGTGGGTTCGCTATAGCGAAGCGAAAGCGAAGACACATAAAAAATAGGCCCTTCTGACCGCGTACGCTGTGGGTTCGCTATAGCGAAGCGAAAGCAAAAACACATCAAAAATAGGCCCTTCTGACAGCGTACGCTGTGGGTTCGCTATAGCGAAGCGAAAGCGAAAACACATAAAAAATAGGCCCTTCTGACCGCGTACGCATTGGGTTTGCAATAGCGAAGTGAAAGCAAAGTTACGATACTGCGACTGTGTGTTTTGAAAAACTGAAGCTTGCGGAAGCTAAACGACGAACATCAACTTACTCATAAACATAAGAGGCTCAAAGTTGATAAGATCTTTCATTAATAATATCACACAGTGAATACAACATGGGGCTTCAATAATAACCTTGTAACCTGACGAGATTTTTCTAGGCTATCAAGGACTACATAGTAAAATAAAATCCTTCAACTTATAACATGAGATACTGACAAGTTAAAACGGGAAATAACAACAACCTCCAACTACAAAACGTTCATAAAACATAGGATCTATGAAATAAGTCGTCGAACAACTTCTTCTTTAGCATCATGTGGAAGGTTGATAAACTCAGCAACCAACACTTTATCTTTAACAAGTTTTAGATAGGCATCATGCCGCTCCTTATCATTAATCCCATCCTCCTTCAAAAGTTCATCATATAAAACCTCAAACTCTTCAACAACATCACAGTAAACTTGTAATTCGGTTGTACTTGTTTCAAAAATTTTGGTAAGAGCCTCAAAATGAGGGAAAGATTTTGAACGAACCATTGCAGCTTTCCTGTTGGTCTATAAACAATAATAATGGTCATTATAATATATCAAAATAAAATATCACAAATAATATGAAAATAACAATAATGCTTATTATATTTTTGTGATTTTTTACCTTGATGTACTCATCCCACACCTCTACTTCTGCAGTTACACACTTTTGATTAGGATCCCACCCAAAACCTGGGTTGTTCGCACCATACACCATGTCATATAGTATGAGCCAATGTTGCTTCATTGTTTTCATGCAGGACTTAATATCAAGCACCTTTATCCCATGTGTTGGTAATATTTCATTTAGCCTTAACTTTATTTGCTTCAACCATAGTGGTCCCATCAAAACTCCTTCATTAATCTCCACCAAGCACCTAATGAGCAACTCATCTTCCTCAGGAGTCCACAAGTGCAACTTCTTACTAGCCATATTCTGAAGACAAGCATACAAATTAACTTATTAAATGGCTAGTATAGATCAACTTCAATATTCTCATGAAACTTATCCTACTAATTGAAACTGCTAGTACATGTTTTCTTTTAAAAAGTGTCATTGAACTCACAAATCTACAGATGTAAAAATTCATATTCATATTATTCTTAAACCTGCAAATAGCTCACAAAAAATATAGATTCAGATATACAAAGATATCATACTCTGAAGCAAAGTAATTGAAAATGTTGAAAAATAGTTTGGTTTGATTCATTTTCAAGATTTTTGCCCCCAACATGTGTCAGTTGTTAATGCATTATGCTTATACTATTTTATTTGCAATGTAATCCATGCATTTAATAACCAAGAATAATTATATGATCAATAGCTAGTGCATTTAATAATCAGTTATGTGATCAATAGCTAGTGCAGAATAAATTCTACCACTTACTACTATACCTTTACATTGTCAAGCATTCTTTCAATTTTCGCACAGCATGCTGATATTATTAAAGGAAAATAAATTCATAGATATGCTATCAGACATGGGTTTGATGCAGATGTTTTCATTACAAGCAGCTTAATTGATATGTACGCCAAATGTACTCAAGTGGAGTATTCACGTCAAGATGCCATTACCTAAGCAAGATGCCATTTCATGGAACTCTATAATTGCTGGGTGTTTGCAGAATGGTCAGTTTTATCAAGGGCTGTGTTTCTTTCATCAAATGTTGAAGCAAAAAGGCAAACGCAGCAGTGAAGAAGAAGCTTCATTATGAACTGCTTTTACAAGCATATTGGATTTTATGTTCTGTTTATTGTAGCAGGGCGAGTGATCTTGGAAATATTTTAAAAAAAAACAACCAAAGATAATTTACTGCAACATGAAAATCCAATCAGCATTACGACTAGGTTTCATCTTATATGATGTTGATTGGGAGAAAAAAAAACCATCTACGGAGGAAGAACAAACGGAAAAAAACCTGATGTTGCGAGAAATTGAAAGTTGTGGTGACGGCAAAAGAACCCTATCGGAGGAAGAAACTATGCGATACTGGACCGAGGTTCCCGTCGCCGCCGTAGAATTCTAGGGTTGGGGAAAGTTGCGATGAAGTTAACACCGGAAGAACAAACGCTCAAATCACACCACCTTCAAGAACAATATGACATTCAGCTTCAATGAGAGTCCAAACAGCGAAGAAGTGAACAACTTCGGATTGATTCGGTTTGCTCCATACCTCAACAAGCGAAGCTGTGAAAGTTTTTTTTTTTTGCCGGAGAAAGCTGTGCAAGTCTGTTCGATGGTTTTGGCTAAATGGGGGTATAATTCAATTTATTTTATTATTTTACTGTTTGGGGTAAAATTGTCTTTTTCTAACATTTTCATATTTTTAATATATATTCCAAATAAAAAATATATATGGATTCCATATTCATTTCCATGGCATACCAAACATCTTTTTAAATTTAATTTCCATATCAAATTCCATATCCATTTCCATTTCCATTTCCATCAAAATCAATTCCACTGTACCAAACAGGCCCTAAATGATTTCTCTTTTGGCAAAGACAGCATGGAGACACTTTCTTTGAGCTACTCCCTCTTATCCTTATTATAAGGTATCAACTACCATTTCTCGTGAACTACAGAATAGAAGTTAAGACATTAAATTGGTTTCAAATTGATAAATGCTTCCAACTTTACCTTTACTTTAATGATGTGGATTTAAATGAGTCAGTTTAAAATGAGGACACAATGGAAAAATAGTAATGAATGAGTTAGTTAAAGACAATTGGTAGCTTATAATAAAGATAAAAAACTGCTGGTAGTTGGTGAATGCAATCAATATATCTCGGAGCATACTACAGAATTTGATATTATAATATTATGATTACATTATTTGAATATTTTTATTTTGAATGTTAGTTGGAGATACGGTTGTTATGATACTCTTCATTAGGGCGCTTATGATTCTAATATGTTTATATATGCCTCTAATCTATCAATGAAAGTTGTGCAATTTATTCTCATTTTAATATTTTATAGTTGGTGCCGTCTAATAAGAATCATAGGGATAGGGAGTATTAATGTACTTAGTGTGTATTGTTTATCATTTGTTCAGACTTATTGTGCTTTGTTTCTGTTTCTCAAATTCCTGTATGTGTGCTGTTGAACAATATATGTGGTTTCGCACGTCTTTCCATTAATGCAAAACTGAAATTCAAGGTCAAAAAAAACTTCAAACAGAAGAGCTGTAAACACTAAACAGGATGCCAAGGAGCTTATAATTGCCAAGGAAAGACTATAAGCTTCCCATTTTCTATAACCTTCAAAATTAATTAGTATCAAATATATAATTCCTTTAAATCCTTTTAAATGAATTGAGCCTTCGTCAATGAATTACTTTTTTTTCAATTTAATTAAATACAAATATTTATTCTTATATTTTATTTTACTTTAATTTCTTCACCATTCCTTTACATTTATTTCGATATATGAAATGATGATAATTATCTCATTAGGTTTATTTTGATACACCATTATCTGATTAGGTTGTTTATACTTTATAGCATTTGTCTCCCCGCTGCATATGTGCAGCACAATATTTAGGATAATTAATAATAATTAATTGTATTTTCTTACGTTTGACTAGTGCAGCACATTTTTTTATTAGACTTCAGATTAAGTTATTGCTAAATGTATATATAGGATTATATTATTATGGGTATAAAATTAATTAATGATATTGTAGCTCGCTCTCGCACCATTTATATAGATGCAGAAAGTATCTTATAACGAACACGAGAGTTTTATTCATTTTCTCTTTCTCGTTTTTCATTTGTATATATTAATTCTTATTCTTTGTTTTTCTACAAATTTTTCAAAAAACAAAAATTGTCTTCTCTCTTTTTGCCCCTATAAATGACCCAAATCTTAACTCTATATATCACTCTAGTCCTATCTATAAGTCCTTTTTTATCAAAATTTTTGGTCCTATTTATAAGTCCATTTTCAGTGTAGTAAATGCATGTTATACTTTTTTACCCTTATTAATTGCAATAAACAAAAGGAATTTATTCATGTTAACTTTTGGAACCAATCATAGATAAGGGCAAAATTAGAAATTTAGCCCATAGTAAATGAGTTAACTAACTCTCCTTGGTATGTGAGAATTAGTTAAAAGGGACTTATAAATAGGACCAGAGTGGTATGTGTGTTTCATCCAAAACAAAAACTCCCTCTGGTCCTTATTATAAGTCACCAACTAACAATTCTTACAAACTAATAAAAACAGTTAAAATCATTAAATTTGTTCTAAAATTTAAGTAATTTTCAATATTACCCCTACTAATTCCACTGAACTCTAATATTATATTAATCATCACTCTCACCCACTATCCTTATTAATTATAGGCATACATTGAAACAAAATATTTAATGCTCTTTGGAAACAAGCAAGTGCCTTATAAAAATAACCAAATACCACTCTGGTCCTATTTATAAGTTCCTTTTAACTAATTCTCACATACCAAGGAGAGTTAGTTAACTCATTTACTATGGGCTAAATTTCCAATTTTGCCCTTATCTATGATTGGTTCCAAAAATCAACATGAATAAATTCTTTTTGTTTATTGCAATTAATAAAGGTAAAAAAGTATAAAATACATTTACTACCCTGAAAATGAACTTATAAATAGAACCAAAATTTTTTGTCAAAAAGGACTTATAAATAGGACCAAAGTGATATATTTGTTAGGTGGTGCCTTATAATAAGAACCAGAGGGAGTATACCACAATGCCCTTTAACTGACTGCTAAGACAAAATGGGGTAGAAAATTTTTATTGTAAATGGTTATGGGTTAAAATAAAGAAAATAAAAAATAAAGGATCAAATAGTTTAATGATACATACTGAAACGTGCATCGATACGGTGCATGAAAAGAGAAGAGGCAATAAGTAGAAGAACCATCAGAGAATGGTTAAGAGAAGAAGACACACCCATCGATCTCTCTATTCTTCTTCGATAATCGATATATGTAATAAATATATATGCTGATGTTAACTACTCGTATATGCTTTTGGCCTTGCCGGCTTCAAATCTATGGATATTAGAGTGTACGTAGTTACAGCAGAATAAACTTGGAATTGATCACTCAGTCAATGCACTTATTTTCAAACATCTAATTTGGTAGAAACCAAGTAGCAATAAATAAGTAAATAATAGACTTAGAGAGACAACTCTGACGTATAGGACCAGCCAAAACTAGTCGTTTTTCCCGGTAACAAAGACCACTCGTTTCTAGAAAGCATCCAAAATTGACCAGCACATTATTCTTTTTTAGACAAAATAAAAATACTGTAGTTTGGGTCTTTAACTTTGGGCTCATAACGAGTCTCAACAATCATAGAACGACGGAAAGATATAAAGTTTTTTTTGTTATTGTTATATCATTAGAAGGATTTAAATTTTTAATCTCTATTCACACTCTTTCTCATCATATTCATCTAAATTAGTTTGAGTTGCTAAAATTCAATAATTTCAAAACCAATTAATTAGTATAAAATTCAATAATTTCAAAACCAAGGAATCTGGCCAAAGCATTGAATTGGATTCAATATGAAACCGCGTATATGATGATAAAGTCGCTATACTTCACTAAATTATGGACGATTGCCCATTAAATTGAGTGCAAAACGACATTTAGCTCCTAGCATTGACATTACCAAAAATAAAAAAAGACAAAGAAACAAGAAAGAAGCGCCTATTTTGTGGTAGAAATGCTTAAAAGGGAATGAATGAATCTGGTGGGAATGTTTAGAGTTCAGCCGTGTCCAATGTTCAATATGACCAAAAAAAACCTAAAATAAAAGTTACTTTTTTATAAATTTAATACGCACGGGCTAATAAATTTTAAACTCAAATATATTTTTTATATTTTTTAGTATGCACGTGGTTAATAAATTTTAATTTTTCATTTATTTTTTATTGAAATATATTTAATATGCTATTTAATATAGGATCGAAAACAAAAATGAAACGTTAATATATTAATTCTTTTTTTGTTTGCCAGAAAGTTAATATATTAATTCGAATCACAAGAATTGCATATTTGGTAGTTTCTTAGTGTTTAATATTCAAATTGAATATTAAATTATACGTATTTAATTATGTGCGCTTAAATTTGCAAAATAAATAAATCAATTAAAGAATTCCCATAGCTGTTACCGGTTAAGACAGGCCTCTTTACCATTGTGAGCTTCATTTCAAAAAAAAATAAAAAATTACATTTTTAGGCATGAATAACACTTACAAACAGCATGTGGTGGAGAATACAGATCTGCAGTGGAGGTAGGGAGTGGGCTTGAAAGTCAACCCATTTTCCCCTTTTCAAATCTGCAAAATTAGGCCCATAATGTGACAACCCCCTAGACTGAAACATGTCCTCAAAAATATATGCACGGAATGAAACTCATCATTCAACCACTTCAAAGTTGTGCGAGTTAGTACGCTTCCTTTTGTAATATTCTCACGACAAGTAAAAGAGAATATAGAAATTTTGCTTTAGCGACTCTGAGAATATTCAAAGAACGATGCTCCTTCCAGTGCTCATCATACTTCTATGAAGAACATAAACAAAAAGGTATAGCAAGAGGCCAACCTCCACTAAGACTACACTCATCATATAAGAATACCAACGTACAAAGAAACTCTTCCCAAAAACTGGCTGTTGAGGTGGAAAAACTAATTCAAATGCTCCATTGAGTATTCTATACTTCTCGATATGGGACCTAGTATCACATACTAGCAAGTACCCAGAGTATTAATTAAGAACAGAAGATGATCTAGAAACTGTGAGTGTTTTTCTACTGCTAATAAATACTAATGCATCATTTGTAATATATATCAGGTGTTGCAGACTTGAATGAGCAGAGCACTAACATGTTTTTATTTTTTGTTCTTGCTTCGGCAAAATTTATTCGCATTTACAAGCAGAGCAGAGAAGTCAAAATAAGTTTTGAAGGGAGAGCAACAAAATTCACTACATCCAAAATGTTTCAAATTGAGGTGTCAAAAATACATCGTGTTCTCAAGATTGAGGCTCTCGGCATCGTTAGGCCTTAATAAAACATTTTTTTTAGAATCAATGACCTAGGCCAAGACGAGGCCCACCAAATATGTTTTTTCAAATTCAGTTACCAACATCTACCTTCTTACACGTATATAAGGTATTGTAAATAATTACACACGCTTAATACCTTTGGCAAAATTTAATACACAAGCAAAGAGGAGCACCGTATTTCATTTGGTTGAAGGTAAAAGTCAGCATTCAGTACCTTCTGCCAGCTTCCAGTAATTCAAAGTGCAAATTCGAATCCTGTGAGCCACTTGCATTTGCAGATTTAAATTGTGGTTGCAGCATGGGAAGACAGTCCTCCGTCGAACCACCTTCTGTTCTACCCAACATTTCAAAATAGGCGTGAGGCGCCCAACCTGCACGTTTGGAAATAAGCAGAAATCCCGTGCGAGATCAAGAACCATAATATTTACGATGGAAATTAACTGTTTAAGCTGCCTCCAAGAGGAAACAGAAATTATTGACAAAGTTATAACTCCAATATTATATGGGAAGACGATATTTTTTCTTGAGAGGCTGGTAGTTAATCTTCTTAAAACATCTCAGTTTAAAAATAAGGCATGAATGCAATACGCAAACAGACCACCATGCACAATACTTGAAATGCTCAAGAGAGACCAAAACAAATCTTGCAATAATGAAAATAATTCACATGTGTGTTAAGAAACTACAAAGTACCCCTCCGGTTCTTCATATAAAATATACTTAGGGAGTTGATCTTGATCCTAAACATAAGATATATTTTTCATATTTGTCAATATTTTTCCTAATTTACCACTATCAGTGCTCCCTTAGTAATAATCAAGGGGGGGAGAATGAGGGAATTAAGGAAGATGATTAGAGTATTTACTAACTTTCTTAATATAATCAAATTAGGTAAATATGTCTTATATTAAGGACCGGAAGGAGTAGTTAGAAAGAAAAAATACACACCTGATTGATGAGGGAAAGGAAAGAGTAGCAAGTAGCAGGTTGAAGACACAATAATCCCTGCAGGGAAAAGGGGCAAAAAGAAAAAAGATAGAGTAGGTATTTATTTTACAGCAATAATTCTTGAACAGCCACCAGATTTTGATCAATTGAAATTTGCAACCACCAACCTAGCAGACCTCCAGCAAACACGTCCTGCCAATGATGCCTGTAGTCGCCAACCCGGGAAACTCCCACAAAAGCAGCAAGAAGTAAAGGAAACAGTACAGGACACAATTTGCCTATATGACCCCTGCGATCAAACACTTGAATTTTTCCTGATAAATACCATGCAAAAAAACCAAAACCTGCAAAGGCCCCTGCAATTTGGATGATCATAATTAAGCAATGCAGTAATGTTCCATTATTCAGCCATGTAACAAAACATACATGAACGTACCACATACACGTTAAATTTGAAGTACCAACTTTCATAAAAGGCTAATAGCACACTACTTCATCACAATAAAACACACCATCTCCAATGTAAAATCATAAGATAAACCAGATGCTAAGTTGTTTTTCCTATATCAGCACAAAGCACACTCTGGAATGAGTCTGAAATTGGTGGTATAGTTAATTAAATGGAGAAACATTTCTTCTAGCAAGAGATTGTGAAATTGAGATTAAAAAAATGATATTTTGGACTGGGAGATAAGTGGAAGAGGTGCTTCATGAATACCCTAACAATAGGAAATAGATAATCTACTTACATGAAGTGTGCCCACTTGGAAAACTTTTGTATCCTTCCTTTATGATCTTCTCATCCCCATGACAGACTACATCATTTGTGATGGCATCAAATACCTGCATATCAACAGATGTCAGACAGCCCTTTATGTAGTACCATTAGAACAACTAAAATCGCCATTACTAAACAAGAGAAACAAGGGAAATAGAAAATATTTTCCAAACCCACTTTCCTTTTCCTCCTCATATCATGCCCCCTTTAGAAGAAAGAAAGAGAGAATATAGAGGTTGGAGGAGGAAGAAAAGATCTTGAAAATGAATATGAGAACACACCGCTTTACCATCAGGGAAACATCGCCAGAAGAAGCTCGGTCTTGGTCGACCAACCGCAACTTTAATCAAATCTGTGATAACTCCAGTTATAAGTGCAGAGAAAAGAATACCTGAAGTTCCCAAGAGGTCATGCAAGTAAGACAACGTGAGCCATGAGCAAGGGGGGAATAAAGTAAACCAGTTACAAAGTCAACGTAATGGAAAATACCCAATGTTGAATGGTGCAAGTCATAAACATTCCTGTTACAAATGTAGAACATAAAAAAGACGGCGATAGGAAATAATACAGCAACAATCTGTTTCAGAAAAGATGAAAAATGTTGAGGCTATTCATTCACAATATCAACATAATGAATCAGCAGACAAATGTGTATTCTTGGTACAACACATAAACGTACTTGAACAATTCGAAAGGGTATGGTTTCATCTTTGTATGGGTATTTCAAATCTGTCATCATGCCTTCTCCCACAAACCGGTGAAAAGGTTCTAATGAATCCATGTATAAGTCAATAACCACTAGAAGCAGAAGTACTAGCCAATCAAGTTTATGTGTCATTGCCACCCTCCCTCCATGTGACTTTATAGTGTAGCATCCCATCATATAATCTGGGAATTCACAAAGTTACAAAAGGAAAGGCTCTGTCACTTGTTTTATAACAGATAGATGGAAAAAAAAAATAGAACTTAGAAGTTTAGAGGTGAGTGACACGCAAAACGATCAAATGAATATAACCAATGCCAGCCATTATCCTAGACATAAAGTAGCAGATTCATGAGTAACATATATGGGTGATTGATGTCCTGTTTTCTGGGAAAACAGACTCAAATGAATAATCTAATCACAATTGCTAAGTATCCTTTTTTTAATTTTTTTGTTCCTTTTTTTGTAGAAAAATAACAGATTCCCTGTTCTCGGCCTGTTCAAGATATATGCTATAGCTTCATAAATAAAATAGCCAACGTTTATAGGTTTTTTTTTTTGGCGTTTTTTTGGGGGGGGGGTGTTCATTCAACATTAAGGGATATGCATTCCAAATAACAAGCATGAGCAAAAGGCCAGATATAATTTCCAACTTAATCAATTACTTTTTTGTCCGGACAGATATTTGGCCCAGCATGCCAATGATCCAGGTTTCCCACATCCTTCGTGAAAAATTTAGTAACCATTTAGACAAATCTCAAGAAAATCTTGCTGAGATGACTATTGAAGAGCTGTGAGGATTTCATCTTGAATTTAAGTTTTTAACTAACTAATATCCTATTCACAGTATAGACAACTATCATTGTGGAGGAACAGGGAAACAGCAAGCGCTTGATAGCTGACCCAGTCAGTCTAGTAATCCTTCCCAAAGTCAACTAGAGACGACAAATGCGAAACTTGTATTCATTAAGAAGAATAATAAAATGTGCCCAAAACACAGAGTAAAGAGAAGCAATCCAGTTCATCTATTTTTGGACAGAAGTTATCCAGTGCATCTATGACCTATGGAATAATATTAGTCCAATCATCCAAACCAGCAAACATGTCGCGTAAAAATTCCACAGAGGAACGTTTAAGCTGGCAACATAAAATTACTCACGAAGGAATGGCACATATGAGATCAAGTGAGAGAACATCGATCAATCAGGCGTGACATTTAAGAAAAGAGCAACAAAACTGAAGATAGGGAAACGGGGAAAACTGATAATCCGGAAGACATGAATGAATGAATAACGAAACTAAATTCTGAGAAAGAGAAAATCAAAAGGTACCTTATCTGTGTTTTCACTAACAAATCGTTCGACAAAATAACCGCAAGGATTAAGAAGTTTCCAGTGGCAGTAAAAGATACAGAAAGAGAGGGTGCGTGATTCGCAATGTAGCGCCCAATAGGAATGTAACTGTAGCTTACAGAAGACAAGCTAACCTGCGACTCATAGTAAAATTAGGGAAAAGAAGAGGGGGAAAACGGAATCTGACTTTTTTTTTTTTTTTTTTTTTGCCTGGAAAATAAAATTTAAGGAAGGTTGAGTGAAAATTTCTCCAATTTGTGTTGATCTGCCTGCTTATAATCACAGAGAGAGAAATCTGACTTAAAAAAAAACGATGATCAGATCTTAGATCGTCCCAAAAACGATGGTCAGATGCCCAGATTTAATAAGATTAGTTTTTTTTTTTTTTTCAATTTCTTTTCAGGCTAGATTGCTCTGGCATTATGCATGACTTTTTTCAGTTTCCCTATCAATGAATTATATTATATTCAGAACAAAATCGATATCAATCAATTAAACGTTTTAACGGTTGGCAAAAAAAAAATTCACAGGTTTAACGGAAAAACAAACTGACGCATAAATCATTTGTATGTGAATGTAAACAAAGAAATAAATCGTCCAAATTAGTTTTTTTTTATGTGGGTGAAAAAAAAAATCTGACAAATATGAATATTTTGGGCAAAAAGACTGGTATAAATGAAATTTTATGGAAGATAATAAAAAAAATTGAATCGGATGGACATTAAACTCTTAACATTCGAAGGCAAAAAAAAAAAAAAAAAACTCTTAGCATTATTTTAAATGAATATAAAATTTAATAATTTAAAGGGCCAAAAGTTTAGAGAATTTCATTTTCCCTTACATTAAGAATTTTTTTTAAAAAAAATTAGTCACTAATATTTACAAACCATTCCTTTATTTCATTTAACACGAATAATCACACCCCATGCTATGTTCTCACCATTTACATGTCCTCACAGTTGAAAGAATATGTCACATTGGAATTTAATGGCGCATTAAATATATTTTTGCTAATTTTACTTCTAATTAATTTTATATCTTTTTTTATATATTATTTTTTATCATTTTTCTCATCACTGTTTTCCTCTCATTTACCCTTTCATATTAAAAAATACATTTCTTATATATTTAGTACTTTTAACTAATTTTAACAAATTTATTGAACCTCACAAATTGGTTATTTTTTTATGCAAGACAAAATGATATTTAATAAGAAATGTTTTACATATTACATAGAGTAAGAGACCCTACTGAAAAAGTAAAAGAAAAACAAAAGCATTTGTATAAAATAGTTTGAGCACCAAGAAGGGCAAAATCATATACTCCCTCCGATCATATTTATAAACAATTTTCTTTTTCATATGGCTGGTCCCTTTTATAAGCAATTTTCAATTTTTTTTTCTAAAATGTAAGCTTCTTTTTCCTATTTTACCCTTATTAAATACTACATCCGGTCCTAATTATAAGACAAAGTTGACCTTTTTTGGAGAAATTAGGGAAGCTAAATAAGTTATTTAATCATATCATATGTTATGTATCTTAGATTATATATTAATTTATTAGTCAAACTAATTAATTTGAAGAAAAAATAAACATATAAATATTCTAAAGTAATTTAATTAACTTCCTCAATTTCTCCAAAAAAATCAACTTTGTCTTATAATTAGGACCAGAGGGAATACCCATTCTCTCTTATATCTTCTACTCATTATTTCTTATACTTTTTATCTATTCTCTCTCCTATACTCATTTCATAAATAGGGGCATATATGGGAAAAAAACATGACATTTTTGACACATTTATTGCTTTTAACTATCAGTTCGTTTTGTGCAATCAAGAGAAAAGTTATTTATAAATAGGACTGAACGAAATAACAAATAGAGTATTTTATGCCATTTGTGATGCTGATCAGATGTGTGGAATCAGCAAAGAATTGTGAGAAGCATCTATTAAGATAGAGAGGGGTTGGTTCTAGATGTTAAACTCTGAAACATTTAGATAGGAAAATGATACCAAAGGTGGACTAATTTCTCCAAAGGAATTCGTTAAAGATTGATCCTCGACAGTAAAGAATCCTGTGACCATAAAATGTCTATGATCCATTAATATCTACAAGAGACCAAATCCCAACTTTCATGAATATAATGGAAGACATCCTTAACATAAGTAGGGGTAGCTTTTATTTTTTCCTATCATTAGATGAGAATTAAAGCTGCAAAAGAAGTTATGTCTTTTTTTTCTGAATCACACCTATTGGAGAGGCCTCTTTCCCTTTATGAAGAATTAGATTGTGTTTCCTCCAAATAAGGTTGAGTAAGCATATGATTTGACTCACCATGTACGTGACCATTATTATATAATTGCACTAAGGTTGTCACCTAGCTCTTAAATTCAAAAAAAAAAAAAAAAATCATGAGTGAAAATTCTTGTTGATATGTTACCAAATCATAGGGATAGCTAAAGGACAGATGAGAAATAGAAGAGAGAATTTCTTCATTATCGCATCCAAACACATAATCCAAGAGGATGCAAGCGATGCAAATTGAGAATATCAAAGGATGAAATATTATTATTCAACAGTTTCCATACAAAAAGACTGTGATTAGCAGGGAGTTGAATTTGCCATATAAATTTTCAAAACGGATCATTGACCTGATTGTCTTGATCATTTAAAAAGAGAATCGATCTCATCTTTCAACAGAAGCTAGAAGCGTTGCCACATCATATCAACATATCAGAAAAGTTCAAGATAGAAATGGGGATTTGATCGAGTAATAGCATACACAATGTTCGATCAAGTCACGGCATGTTCCATGATATTGGGTTCCAGAGATATAAGGGGCACGCAATAGTAGTAGGTCAGCTATATGAAGAATGTTCATTGAGGTTGCTAGATCCTCTTGCACAGGCCACCAAAGGCGAAGATTTAAGATAAATAGAAGCGCATTACCTACTCTCCACTTGAATTTTTGGACAATTAAACCAGATGTGCATGTTTCCTTTATAAAAATGACTAGATGGAGTATAAATTTATAATCTATTTTTTCTAGTTTGAAAATGGGTCCCGTTTATCTTCCCACGTTAAGTATATCCTCGTACAATCGATAATTGACTACAGACCTTATCAAAAGTTTTTTAGTTCCATGCGAGATGATAACTTTCTCTTATGTAACTCATGGTCTTAACAAAGATCGGACCAACAAGTCAAGTTAAATTAAGCTGCATTAATGCAGAAAACTCTCAGTTTATAAATCCTAAGGTTTATTATGTAATTATGAAAAATTAAGGTTGAAGAATTCTATACATGTCTCCTCAATGAGAAAGTGGGTATAATAAAGATAATTTGAATAGGCATTTGAATGCTACTAATATTCAGGGTTCTGAAACCCGGACTGGTCACTGAACCGATCGGGGTTCTGGGTCAAGTGTTAATAGGTCAGATTGGAGTCAAACCGGATCTAAACCAGTGAGGAAAGGAATATTTTAGAATTATTTATATAAAAATTTAAATAAAATATTAAAAAAAAAACCAATCGAACCGGGATTAATAGCCAAATCAGACCGGTCGGACCATTGGTCCGACGGTTTCATAATCGGACCGGCCTATCTGGTCTAAGCTTGAAAACACTGCTAATATTTACTAAGTTTATATCAAGGTATTAAAACTCGGACCGAGTATTGAACCGGTCGGGATACTGGGTTAAGGGTCAGTGGGTCAAACCGGGATCAAACCGGAGTTAAACCGGGACCAAACTGGTGAGAAATTGAAAATTTTAGACTTATAGTATGAAATTCTAAAAAAAAAAAAATTTTTTAAAAAAAAGTGAACCCGGACCGGTTTCCCGGCCGGTCCGGTCCGGGTTCAGTACCATTGGTTTATATCAAAGTATGAGCCAAAAAAAATATTTGAAGTATCATAAATGTAAAGAATAAGATTTTTAATGAATACATTTACGTGCAACATGTGCCGATTCAAAAATGTTGCAAGAGAAAGCATCATTTGATCTGCTAATTGCCTAATATGTTTATTACAATAGACATCACAAAACGTCAGAGGTAACATATTATATTATTTATATAATTGAAGAATCCAAAAAGTTTCTCAAAAGTTAACAACATACAACCTCATTAAATGAGAAATTAAAATATAAGAAATGTGACGCGGATAGAAACAAATATCAAATTCCAAAGTCATATAAATCCCTCTTAACCATTTTGTCCAGTGTGACTCTATAAAACAAAATTCATCATCTCCAATATCAATGCAGTCCTATTTTTAGTTTTATTTGGTCATGTTGCATGTTTGTACCAGCTCAAGCTATCTCCTTCTTCTTTTCTTTTCTTTTCTTTTTTTTTTTTTATATGGAGCATTTGATATCATGAGCTTACCTCAATTTAACTTGACAGGCTCCAGACTTATATAGATTGAGCCGAACAGGATCATAAGGATGGCAAAATTCTACCATCAAGTGTTTAACACTATTGCGATTTTTAAAATTATTCGAAAACTATGCTCTAACCAATAAGTTGTTGGTTGAGGTGATAACTCCATAAAGAAAAGAGCACAAATTTAAATAATGGAAAGAATATTTATTAGAAGAGGCAAAAACTTTTTACTTCTAAATCTCAAAAAGAGAAATCATTAGTTAAGTCAAAAAAGAAATTTATACTCTACTAGAGTTGTTCGTAATATAAGATTTAAATATTTAACCTTAATTAGGGAATATTAGGTAGGCAATATCTTCAATTGTATATTCAATTAATTCTAAGCTTTCTTCTAAAATCAGAATCCAATTTTTTGATGATGCAAGAATTTCATCGAAACGGGACATTGTCATCTTATTCAATATAATACTCCATATAGGGCATATATTATCACGATGCAAATGGGCAACTTTTTCTTGAAGGCTCTTCTTTTTTAAAATTATTTTTAATAACATTGAATTTTGAGGAGCTCAAATATCCATGATCGATTTGCTCTGTATTTGGATAGAGAAAAAATTAAAGGGGAAAGAATATTACAAGGAAAAGCTCCCAAAAATAATAATTTTTTACTATTTTGCAAATTTTTTTCCCTAATATTTCCTCTATTTTTCTATTCGTATAAATATAGCATTACAATTTTTTTTTTTTAATTTTAAAGAACATTCATTAATAGTTTGGGGTTGGGAGCAATATCAAACCAGCAACCTTTTGTATAGAAAGAATCAATATAGAGTTCGTCTAGTTGTATAGGACCCTATTATATTTCTCTGAGTCTCGAGTTCGAATCCCCATTGAGACACTAGTATTTATGGAATGTGCAGTTACGAAGTTCAAACTAGATACTGCATGATGATAATATTTAAAAAAGGGCTAAGGTGCGTTTAGCACCCCAAATTATTTTTAGAGATGTAATAAACACCCTAAAGTATTTATGAGTGAAATTTACCCCTAATATATTGGCTAAATTATACAAATCCCCTTGAACTTTGGGTCAGTTCCATATAACCCCCTTAACATTTCAAAGTTTAAATTTGACTCTCTGATTTTTCATTTTTTAACTATTAACCTCCTACCATTAGGTTACCGTTATCTTTTTAACGAAAATTATCACGTCATATTATGAAATGACGCGTGGCATCCTATGTAAATTAATAATTACATAAAACCATATGAACTTTAAACAGTTACAGATAACCTCCTGAACTTTGATCAGTTACAAATAATTCCCTTGATATTTCAAAATTTAAATTTGACTCCCTTAAAATTTTGATTTATAATATTAAAACTCAAATTGTTACTTTTATCATTTTAATAAATTTATTTAGTTTTTTTACTATAATTTGTCAATTAAAATAGTTTTCTGGTATGGCAAAAACAAACAAAAAAATTAGAAGAATAATATTTAAAAAATATAAAAATAAAAATGTTATCATTTATATAACATTTACTTATTTTTTTGGTATAATTAAGTATTGATAGTATTAAAATATTATCACTTGTGTTAAATATATTATTAGGATGACTGAATATTGATAGTTTAAATATTATGTTTGTGTCATGCTCGCATTAATTTTTTTTATTAGTAATGCATATTTTTTCATGAATCAAAGATTGGACGTGTATTTTTATAGTTTTCTAAATATTATTCTTCTTGTTTTTGTCATATTAAAAAGAACTAATAGTATTTTAATTGATAAATGATAGCAAATATCTTAATAAATTTATGAAAATGATAAAAAGTAACTGCATATGGTTTAATATTATAAATCAAAATTTTAAGGAAGTCAAATATAAATTTTGAAATGTCATGGGGTTATTAACTGATCAAAATTCCAAGGGGTCCTTAGCAATTGTTCTAAGTTCAAGGAGTTCTTTGCAACTGTTCAAAGTTCAGAAGTTTTATAAAATTAGTAATTTACATAAGATGCCACGTGTCATCTTATAATCTGACGTGGCATTTTCCATTAGAAAGATAACGGTTACTTAATGACAGGAGGTTAATAGTTAAAAAATGAAAGGCTATGGGGGCTAAATTTAAACTTTAAAATGTCAGGGAGTTTATATACAACTGACTCAAAATTTAAGAGAGTTTTGTATAATTTAGCTTATAATAAAATAGGAGCAATTATCACCCCACCATTAACGTCCGTTTATCCCCTTTCAATCCACAATGTCACAGCACTGGTAATCTGGAAGCACTTCTTCGCAGTTTCCAAGGATATCTGAACGCCTTCTCAAGAATCATGACCATGAGCACTGTGGTGAAAAACTTGATTCTCGGAAGATTAATGGGAGCCGAAGAACCAAGAGCATCTGGGTCTTTAAAGGCATGGCTTCAACGTCTCATATGTGCTTCTTCGGCGACAGCGTAGACTTCGGCCAACAAATCAAAACAGAAGGCCAGCTTGCAGTGGTGATAACGATTCAATGGTGGTTGAGGGGAGAGGGATGGAAAACAGCATAGCGATCATCAGAAACCGAGGGTTTCTTCGCAAATTGAGAATCTTTGTCATTATTTTTGCAAATAATTGAAATTCCCTTGCAGTTGGAGCTTTGTGTTCTGCAGATCTGTGTAGTAAGGCTAGTTTTAGGGCATGTGGATGATTTTTCAAGGGAAATCAAAACTTTATTTGATGGCAATATACCCTTTCTTTTGATAATATTGCTAAATGAGTGGGCTGTGTTCTACAGATCTGTGGCATAACGGTTGAACCTTTTCTGTCATTCTGTATTAGATTCGTAATATTTCTTTCTTTTGATTCATATTGCTAAATATGTATTGATGCTTTGTGCAGCAATGCGTTTCTAAAAGCTTCTAGGAAGTCCACAAAACAAATGGTATCATTTGCCTCTCTTGAGAATGGCAGAAACCAGAAGGCGCGGAAGCAACCTAATTTTAGCAACAAGGTAAGAGGGGACGAAGGGAGAGAAAACGGACGTTAACGGTGGGGTGAAAATTGCTCCTATTTTATTATATTTGGGGTAAAATTACAACTATATATATTTTAGGAGGTTTATTATACCTCCAAAAATAATTTGCGCCGTTAGACACACCTTAACCCTTTTTTAAAAAAAAACCTTCTCTATAAAAGGAGCTTTCATCATACCATTAGGTCACACAAGACTATTCACAATTTACATTTTGTTTTAATAGTAACTCTTTCTATCACCAAAAAAAAAAAGGCATAAATTTACAAATCGTGTACATACAAGGCAAACGTGATTCAAAATTACTGTTGCAGATATGAAAATTTGGATACAATAATGCTGGTAACATGATGCAATTTGGGGATGCAGGATAAGAATTGTAAACTCCGAAACATAGGAGTCTTCAAAACTGTATCTAGCAAGAAACGAAATTAAAAAGTGAATGTATTTTTAGGACTTATTTGACTTATTCATTGAACCAATGAACCAGTCTCTCTATCTAGCCACATCATTCCAGCTTAGGAGCACATCTCACAAACACCACACCACAATGCTCATCTCAAGAACGCATGTGGCCTTCAGAATATCAGAAACTGACACATCGACAAAAACACGCAGAAAATAGTTTAATTAATAAGTACTAGAAATTTAGTACTTACAAAAAAAAATAATAATAAGTATATTACTCAATTCTGTTGGCCATGTTAGTCCTCCTATAGTTGCTCCCTTGGGCTGTGTTTTACTCAACCATTGCACCCTCCTCCCTCGTGGCTGAAGGAAGACCAATCCATCAACAATAAAAAAATATTATATTTTAAAAAAAAGGTACAGTTTTTACAGTTGTTAATTTTCTAATAATGCCAACTGTGAATAAGAAATCATGGTTGCAAATACTGTGACTATATAAGACAATAATTCCCTATTTAAAAGAGTTTATACTTTATCGATAACATGTTGGTTGAGGTGACAAATGACTTTATAGAATATAACTTCGAATCCCAAATAGTGTGTTTATTGAAAAAGACGAAAACTATTTATGATCTAGCCTTAAAAGGGATTAGCCTCAAGTCCAACGTTCCTTAGAATGCCTAATCAAATACTCTTTTCTGTCGTATTTATAAGAGCTTAATAACTAAATTACACAGTTTAAGAAAGCAACTAAAGTTGGTTAAAAACAATAAATATGTCTTAAATAAATTGTGTTTTCCAAATAGGCCTTATTTATAAGGGGCAAGTAAGAGAGAGAAATAAAATAATTTGAGTATCACTAATCTGTTAATTAAAGCAATACATATAATTAATAAGATATAAAAATGGGGAAAAAACTCATTAAAAGTGCAGACAATTCTTTTTAGGCTCTTACAAAAAGGTCAAGACCATTTAAATTTTGGACTCTTATAAACATGAATAGAAGAACTAAGATTTTAGACTTGAGTGATTATGCAACTACTCTATCTTTTAGTGTGTGTTTGGATTAAATTTTTTTAATAGCTTTTACTACTTACGAGGTAAATGTGTGGGAGGAATTTCGTCTTGGGTTGCTCAAACCATGGTTTTGGTGCTTACCAAACATACATCTTCTATGCATGCATACTAGACTCATCATCAAAATTGAAAATACAGTATGCTGCCCAAATATTATGTTCCCTCTAGTCCTAAATATAAGATATATTTGGAGAGTTAATCTTGATCTTAAATATAAGATAAAATTTTCATATTTATCAATTTTTTTCTAAGTTACCCCTATTGATATTCCCTTAACAATAATCAAGAAAAAGAAATGGGGAATTGAGGAAAATGATTAGGGTTTTTGAGAAAATATATCTCATATTAACTAACTTAATTAATTTTCTTAATATAATTAAATTAAAAAATATGTATTATATTAAGGATTAGAACAACGAGTATTTATATTTCTAAGATTGACCAAAAAGATCCAAGAAGCTTAATGTAGAATAAAGGAGAGGGGGACAAAACTTCATAACCGCCTGTGTTGCGTTCATAAACTGTACTCAATTCAAGCTGTAACTTAACAAGCTATGCACAAGTACCAACACATCACCCCACGTGCGTCTGTTTTCCTCTTATTTCCCCTACACAACTTTGACTGTCTCTTACCACTTTCAAGCTAAAGCAAAGCAAAACCCACGAGAATAGGTGAAACTCAAGCAACACTACAAAGACGGTGCATGAGATACGTAGTTGTTATGTCTCCTTCATGACAAAATAAAGAACATGAATTTTAAGTTAACTTGGGTCAAAATGAAACCTAACGTGACTCTTTCCCTCTGTTACGTAATATATTCATTACTTGCAGAAAACTATATAATATGAATGTGATATCATGTGAGATGTCACATTTTGAGCACTATTGTTAGAGTTGACTTGCCCCTGAATTTATATTCTAAAGTGATAAAGTGCCGGCAAGAGCCATTGCGAAAAACTCTGCAGAAAGATATGTCTTAATGCCTTCGTTACTGGTAACTTAATGAAGAGAGTTTCTCTAAATATAGGCCAAAGGTCGAACTCAAAGTGATTCTTGCCATTTCAATGGTAGTCTAATCTATGGTGGCTTTTTTTTTTTTTTTTTGGTGGTGATAAGTCTATGGTGGTATTCTAAAACCGCTATACTTGTGCCCTTTGAAACTTGGCACTGATTACTTTGGGAAAAGCCATCGTTTAGATTTAAAAATTAGTAAGAGAATAACAAGCTGTGGCCTACTCAGCGTCCCATTGGGAAGATACATTTGTAAAGTTGCTTTTCACTTATAAAGTCACTTAATCCCGAATTACCTATAATAATATCATCTCCTTCCACTTGCTCTCTTTGTTTCTCATGCTTTAATAGAATTTAGTCGCAGAGGCAGTACAGTCTCTGATGGATCCACCACCGCCGGCACCACCGGTCCAAGCAGCTCCGGCTCAGTTGATGAACGGACCGGAGTCAGTGGAAAGTTCTCCTCGTTCCCGCATTGTTGAAAACTGGGTTGATGAGCCTCTTCCTCCTGTTCCCGGAGCCAAGCTTCGCTTGATGTGCAGCTATGGTGGCCACATCATGCCACGTCCACATGACAAGACACTCTGCTACGTCGGCGGCGATACCCGTATCATCGTCGTCGATCGTCACTCCTCCCTCAAGGAGCTCTGTTGCCGGCTCTCTCGCACCCTCCTAAATGGCCGACCCTTCACACTCAAATACCAACTACCCCATGAAGATCTCGACAGTCTCATAACTGTCTCCACCGACGAAGATTTAGAGAACATGATCGAAGAACACGAGCGTTTAACGGCGGCGGCGTCTCCTCCTAGGCCCATAAGGTTAAGGCTGTTTCTCTTTCTCTCCAAGCCAGAGACTTCAGTTTCAATGGGGTCACTCCTTGATGATGCCAAGTCAGAGACATGGTTCGTGGACGCTCTTAACAACTCCGGGATTCTCACCCGTGGCGTGTCGGATTCCGCCACGGTTGACGGCGGCGTCGTGAACCTTGATAAGGTTCCGTCTAATGATTCGAGTAATAATTTGGAAGCTCAGGCTACAGAGTTTCAGGCTGGTGGTAAAAACAACAACAACAAACAGATCAAGAATTTGGCTGAGGTTCATTCTTTACCAGACTCACCTCTGGTGGATAATAGTTCTTCATATGGGTCTTCTTCTTCGTCTCCTTCAACGGCTAACCTGCCTCCAATTCGGGTTCGCGTAGAGGAAACTGGTAACAGCAGGCTGCAACAAGAACAGAGGACAGGTATTGAGGAACAGTTAGCTCAAATGACGTTTGTTGCTTCTGGGATCAAGCAAGATGAAGGTTATACTATGACTATGTTGTCTGCTCCTTTGCCTACAATCCCTGCACCTTTGACCATGGCATCATCACCAGCTTTAGTGACTGGTGATAATCTGAATCGGATCATCTCTGATGATGAAAGATCCGATCAAGGAGCACCTTCCGGGTTTGGAAAGCCTCCATTGCCATTGCAGCTTGTACAACCAAGGACTTGTGGTGGTGGTTTAAACTTGCCTTCTCCAGATTCAGCGGCAAGGTACTCTAATTCAAACTTCAATACACACACACACACACACAAGTCTCTTTGTTTCTCATAATGTTCTTTTTTTGTTGTGTTCAGTGATAGCAGTATTGCTTCAGCAACCTCTTTCTCAAGGTCTGTTTACTATCAGGACCAAGTCCAAGCTGCATATACAGATCAGAAAGCACCAGTATTATCACATTCTAAGGGTGACATATCAGATCCCAATTCTGGATACCAAAGAGAACGAGTTCAGGATTCTAATTACACAGTAACTCCACAGATGGATCAGCATCAGCAACTCCAGCAACATCAACAACAGCAACAACAATTTGTTCCCGCCACTACCCATTTTATCCCCCACCCAGCAACAGCCACAGGTCAAGTTCCAATGTCATCCTACTACCAAGTTTATCCCACACCTTCACAACAGCAAATTCCTCATCCAATTAATCAGCAGTACCCAGTTTATGTGATGCCTGTAGGACATGCTCAACCTTATAATATGACTGTACAAGCTGACCCTAATGTGATGGCCTCAAGCAGGACATTAATACCATCCCAAAGTGTTGCTGGTACTCCTCCTGTTTACCCCTCTAAGGCAGCCACTCCTTCCATACCTGTGCCTCCCACTCAGGCATTTGTTCAAATACCTTCCGGCCAATATCAGCAGCAACAATTTGTGGGTGTGCCTCAAATCCATCATCAACCACAATCCATAGCAGTTGCTTCCTCTGCTGCTTCTGCTCCTGTTCCTGCTACTACAAGTAATAATTATGGTTATGATTATGGTGGACCTGCACAAGAACAAGCATACTACATACAGCAGCAGCAGCAGCAGAACACTACTCCCACTTTGCCTTCTCACTACCAGTCCATGAACCCGGCGGCGGCCGCGGCGGTGGCGGCACTTTCAGAGGCATCACAGCAATTTCCTGCAGAGAGCATTCAGCAGCCGAACAGAACCACACCACAGCCATTATGATGTGAGGAGGGAGATTGGGGAATGCATATTTGGGGTTGGAACTTGGAATATCGCTTTCATTCTTTAATAATGGAGATACTTTAGTTGCTTTACAGGATCTTAATAACGACTAGGTTGTGTTTAGTTTCTTTTTTCCTTTTTCCTTTGACCATTATTATCTTTATATGAAAAGATGACTGCTGTGTGAGATCGTATAAAGCAAATCTAGTTTATCTTGTGTTCTTTTGTTGATCACCGAAATTCATTTCAATAAGGCGAGCTACTGCCGTTGGATTTGTTTTCCGGTGAACATTGCTCATTGGCATTGTTATTTTTAGTGTTGTGTGTGTGGAGTTGAAACTTGAAAGTCACTTTAGCCATTTGTCTTCATCTATAACAAAAACATTAGATTTCAGAAAAGTTCAATTTTTATCTACAGTTTTGTCCTGTCCAGAGCAGAACCTGAGGGAAGCGGTTTGGGTACGTACTTTTTCGGATACAACGTTTCAGATTTAATATGTTTTTATAATAATATTTTTATAATATATTAAATTTAAATTATTGAGATCTTCATCTAACGATTCTAAAAGGGAAAAGGACAGTCCTTTTCTTAACCGAAGCCAGATCCGAGTTTCCTAATAAATCACCACTCTTATCCCATTTATAGATCATTTTTTATCAAAAAAATTGGTCATATTTATAAATCCAATTTCTATGTAATAAATGAGTTTATGACAATTGTGTCCCTATTTATTGTACCCATGAAAAAATAATTTAAAGATAGATAGGAAAGAAAAAGTTGAAAAATACTCATTCATAAATGATGACATAATTAAAAATTTATCCCATAATCATTGAGTTAATTATCTCATCTTAATATATGAGATTTAATTAAAAAGGATTTATAAATAGAATTGGAGTAATATAATTTAAAATAAGCACCCATGTGATGTAGATATTAAATTAGTTAAGTAAATCAATGCAGTCAAATCTAAAGGCTAAATTGGAGAATTATAATGAAGCACTTTAATTTTGTGCATGGAAGTATTTCTGGACTTGAAAAAGGGACGGTAGTTCATCCATCACAGTAAAGGATTTTCTTTTTAATTTTTGGGTAACCGAAAGTCAAAGTTGGATCTTTAACTTTTTTTATCGGAAGTTGGATCTTTAACTTTGAGACCTACAAGTTGTGCAACTTTTGCAAATATATCATTGGATGACTCCCTCAAGGAACAGCGTTTTCCTCATTTTTGTAATGTCATTTTCATGAGGGGGGGGGGGGGGGGGAATTTATGTGTTGGTTCTGGTTGGTCATGGGTGCTGAATTTTTGGGATGCATTTCTTTTAATTACTAATTTTTGTTCTCGCCGAAAATATAGGTATAGGCTATTTTATTGTAAATACTCCTCCGGTCCTAATTATAAGATAAAGTTGATTTTTTTGGAGAAATTAAGAAAGCCAATTAAATTACTTTAGAGTATTTATATTTTTATTTTTTTCCTCCAAAATAATTAATTTGACTAATAAAGTAATATATAATCTAAGGATACTAAAAATATAAACAATCTAAAGTAATTTAATTGACTTCCTTAATTTCTCCAAAAAAGTCAACTTTATCTTATAATTAGGACCGGAGAGAGTAATTGCATTGTGGAAGACTAAACATTTGTAATGGGATTCCCCATTATTGACCAAGAAAGTGCATAATGTCTCATATAATATTTAGGATTAAAGTGTAAAAATAGCCATTAACTTATATCAAAAGCGCAAAAATAATAATAAATTTTTTTAGTATAAAAGTTACTATAAACATTATGATAAACTTAACAACAGTGTTACTTTTATTCTCTTTCAAAATGTTTGTAATTATTTTTGCACTTAAAAAAAATTTATAATTACTTTTACAACTTTAGCTGCAATTTAACCCTAATAACAATAATCGAATGGGGGAGTCCACCAAACTTCCATCAAATAAAGTTTAGAGAGGGCCTGCAAGTAGATAAACTGTTTTTAAAATTTCAACCGATGACTTCTAGATTACATGATAACAATTCTTATTGTTATTAGAAACTAACCCAAAGTTTTACTTTCTTAAATAAAAACAATAATAAGGCAGAAAAAAAAACAAGCACCACAACACACCACACCATATCCATTTAACGTTGTTACTTGTTGAGTTCTTCCATTACGCCACGCAATTTAACATATCCATGGCTTTGAAAAATCAAATGAAATTAACCATTTTCCTCTTCGATGTTAAACAATTGAGTAGGATTCGAGATTTTGGGACGTTCCACATGGGCGACTCTTCACTAGTCGTTCCACAATTTCAAATTACTTCCAACAAACACCAACCGGCCATGCTTATTCGAAATTTTTTATGTTCCATTCAAAGTTAATCCAAACTTCTTATTCTCAATGCGCCTCTCCTTGACAATGACTACAATCAAACAAGTTTCAGTCTCATTCCCTAAATATCCCCTTCTCATTCTCTCAAAGGATCTCTTGTTTGCATATCCCCACACCAAATTATGCTTCTCAACCGGGTTAGCCCTGGATTCTGCCTCCTTGACCCCAGACCGGAGGCTCTGAACTTTGCCAGCCGGAGGGTGTCGGTGCCGTCGCCGGCGAGGCCTGTCGCATTTCTCGGTTGGTTTCAAGAGGGGAAAAATGATAAGCGTCGGTCATTATGCACCGCCGATGAGCTTCACTATGTCTCCGTTCCCGACTCCGATTGGAAGCTTGCTCTCTGGCGCTACCTGCCTTCTCCCAAGGTAGTTGGTTCTCTTTATCATAATTTCAATTTGTACGATTGTATGATTCAACTTTGCTTGTTCCTGGGAGCATAGAATCCCATTTTCATTTGTTTGAAAAATTAAGAAAAATTTCATTTTCAGGCACCTACTAGGAACCACCCACTGTTACTATTGTCTGGCGTTGCAACCAATGCTATAGGCTATGACCTCTCTCCTGAGGTAGCTCTGTTCCTATTAAATGCCATATAACAATCTTATTCTCTATTATGAATTCAGTATTCACCATTGTTCTTTTTTGTATGACCAATCTGTTTGCTTTCAGTCTTCATTTGCTCGGTATATGTCTGGACAAGGATTTGATACATGGACCCTTGAAGTTCGAGGTTCTGGGTTAAGCGCGCACGGAGTTGACTTAAAGGAAATTTTCAACGAACTTGGTGATTCGTTTGACTCAGAAACTCCTTACATGAAAATCAGAGGTTTAGAATCTGAGATAATGACTAAATATGAGGAAGTACTACCAACAGCGAAGCTGATGGATGTCTTTACAAGATTATCATATAAAGTCTCAGACTTTATCAGTGGGGGTCTGTGTTATAATCTGGAGAGCTTCTACTTCTTACTATCTATTGATTTTATGATTGTAATTTAACAATATGAAAAGATATTTTCTTTTTCAGGTTTGCGGGGAATGAGGGGAAATTCCACTATTGATAGTCAAATCAGGGATTTGAACCGTAGGCTTCAGGATATTACTGCAGGGGATCAACCTTTATTCCTGGATAATGTTTTGGAGCTGCAATGGCGTTTTATAGCCATCATGCAAGAATTTCAGGAACAACTTGAGCTTGTTGAGAAGAATGATTGGGACTTTAACCATTACCTGGAAGAGGATGTACCTGCTGCGGTAAGGTGACACTCCAAGATAATTTCACACACACACTAACAAATTCCAACAAGCTGTAGTAAATTTATAATAGTATCGTTTCGTAAGTTTATCATTGATTTCATACTTCTGATTCGCACTAGATGGAGTACATAAGGACTCATTGCCAACCAAAGGATGACAAGTTGCATGCTATTGGTCACTCCATGGGGGGTATACTGTTATATGCTACTCTCTCACGCTGTTGTAAGTGTTGCTGAATTGCCTTTTTTATTTCCCTTCATGCTTCTATGAAAGAAATAAAATTTTCCCTGATTTTGGTGCAAGCTTGTCGACAAAACATAGTTCATGATCTAAGCTGAATTTTAGCTGCATCTTGCAGCCATTAGTAGTGGCAAACCCATCTATAAGCTATTATGTTTCATGTTGGGCCCAAGATGCTTAGAAATGCTGGGAAAATTGTTTTCTATTTGGACTTGGAAGACACAATACTCTGACCTTTGTTGAGCTAGAATCAAAATCTTAAAAGCACTGGGTTTATGAGTTAATTCACTTGCATGACTCTCATCTAATCCATTTATTTCCCAGGTGAAATTCTGTGTTCATACTCAAACTCAACAGTGTAATGCCTGTGATTAGAATGACTTGTGTGTTGAGGGGTGTTGGTTATTTTTGAGTTTCAAAATCCTATTCCCAAAGAATTTAAACAATTTGGTGAAGTTCTTGATGCTTGCAATTTCAGGTTTTCATGGAAAGGATTCTGGGCTGGCATCAGTTGTTACATTGGGATCGTCACTTGACTATTCACCTTCAAGATCATCTCTCAAGTTGCTTTTACCCCTGGCAAGTGATGAATGAAACTGATGAAACCTTTTATCCCCGTCCAATGATATGTCTCTAAGTTGAACACTATAACAGTTTAAGTAAATCAGTTCTTTTGCAGGCGGATCCTATTCAGGCATTAAAGATTCCTGTTATACCAGTAGGGCCGATAATTGCCGCTGTTTATCCTCTTGCGAACTATCCTCCTTATGCTTTATCATGGCTAAATTCTCAGATTTCAGCTCAAGAAATGGATCAAAAGCTGTTCCAAAGACTTGTTTTGAAGAACTTCTGTAAGTGACAAATCTAAAAGTGTCACCTTTGGCTTTAGTTTTGGAATTTATGCAGCTTCTTAAATGTTGTAGCCTACGCATACTTGTGCAAAATATTTATCCCAACTTCCAAAGACTGAATCATAAAAATGGAAGGTACTATACCTTCTAAGCTTCTCTTGCAGTTAAAATCAGTTTTCGAGAAGGGTGGTTTATGTGATAGGAGTGGATCTTTCTTCTACAAAGAACATCTCCCCAAGAGCAAGGTGCCTATCTTAGCCATTGCTGGTGACCAAGATCTAGTCTGCCCTCCAGAAGCTGTGTACGGTATGTGGAGTTGAAAAGAGCTGTTTACATATGTATTTTTATTGAAGAAACATATCAAAACATAGAAACTGCACCTATATTTAGCTTTATGATGGGTGTGATCACATATATGAAACAGAAACGGCTAAGCTTATTCCTGAAGAATTCATTACCTATAAGGTTTTCGGTGAGCCGGGAGGTCCACACTATGCCCACTATGACTTGGTCGGGGGTCGCAAGGTGAGATTATTTTGACTGTTCTTTTCTCTGACTTATGAGACACAGATTGCATATAATCTGGCCGACTGAATTTTTTTTTTTTCCTGAAGTAATTTCTTATTGTTGTCACTTTTTTCCTGTTTGAATGCAGGTGGCAGATCATCTGTATCCATGTTTAACAGAGTTTCTTATTCATCATGACATGGATTAGTTCATTTCTCTCTTTAGATCACATGCACCATCTTTTCTTTTTCCTCTACTTCAAGGATCACAGGATCAATTCTTTGCAGAGAAGTTTCCCATTCATCATGACATGGACGAGTCCATTTCTCTCTATAGGATCAATTCTTCAAAAAGATCCTCTAGATATATATGTATATATAGATAATCCAAGACAAAAAAAGACTTACTGTTGTATATATATTATTAGCCCAACGGTGAAAGTCCATATAGTTGTAAAGAGAACGTGAATAACAACGAGCATAAAGGACATTCACATCTACATACACACTTGTTCGACCGCGGACACACGCATATACACTATTCCTTGTAAATTGTCTGCAAGTGTTTTATAGATATTCATGTTTCCCAGTTTTTGGTTGGATTGAAACAAGGCTGGCTTAAACATATTACGTCATATCTGAAGAATATGTTTGTATTTCTTATATCCTGGTAAATTATCTGCCCTGCCTTGCTGTGATTTTCTTCCAAGTTATTGTTCATGATGCATGGAAAAGCTTGGAGATCTTTCACTCTATTGTGCATATATAATAGGAAAATGTTTGGTCCCCACCATGTGGTTTGTCTCTTTCGTGGTATGACTTTTTCTTGTGCTGCGTGACTTTCATGACATTATTGATCTTCAAACAGAAAGTATGAAATAATGTTGCAACATTGTGAGCGGTGAAGAGTTTGCCTTTCTCGATACGGAAAAAAATGGAGTTTACTTTTTCCCCCCCTTTCCTTTTTTTCACAAAACAGATAACAGTTTTAGCAATCCATTTAATCAATAAAGAAAGACATCACGAGTGTTTACTTTCTGATTGTCCTCGTTAGTTTTCTTTTTTTAATTTAATACAATTAAATGTACACAAAGAAACATATTCAAGTGTGGTGTTATCGCTGGGATAACGAACCATTGACATTTGCCATCGGTAGTTGCAGCTTCTAATATTATATAGAGAGAGACTCTTAAATTAGTGATTTCATTATGAAAGTTTCTGGCAAAATAAAATATCATAAACAAGTATTACCAAGTCAAATGCGAGGCGTATAATTTTGGCGAGTCTCGTCATCATTGACAAATATAACATGTTGCCAACTCACAATGCAGGCCAAATAGGCCCAAAAGATTCAATGAACACAAGATTGAAAGCAAAGAATGGAATCTCACTCCTATATTAGATATATGAAAAAACTATACACCAACTTCAGGGTGAATATAAGCATACTGTTTTTTAAGAAAAAATAAAAGGAAAAAAGGAAAAAAGGAAAAAAAATATGACAGTCAAGTCTCCTAATGACGAACCACAACTTCTTGCTTACAGACAGGGCAGAAGTTTTTCTGTGCAAGCCATTGTCTGATGCACTCAAAGTGATAATTGTGCTCACAATTTAGCTTCCCCACCTCATCATCTCCTTCATATTCTTCCTGTTCATCACAATCCAGATTAAGATTAGATTAGATCACATTATATATGTCTATATATATATATATATATATCATTTCACAACCTGATACCAACAAAACCCTTCTTCCGGGTTGTACAGATTTGCAAACTCACCTGACAAATGCTGCATTTTTTGTTAATATGGTGTTTCAATGCTTCACTCAAAAATGGATATCGAATTTTCCTTATGTGGCATCCAATCTCGTCTTCTCTAAGACCAGTGTTGACATAACCAATCTTCTCTTCAAGCTCCAGCAGTTGCTGCAGCCCACAGAAAAACGAAGAGACATGAGATTATTACGAGAAATATTATTACAAAAGAAAAAAGAAAGGGAATTACTATGAACACAAGGAAGGGACTTAAATCTTAATTATCAAAAAGCCCCAATGACATATGAGGAAGACAACTCCGTAGTCATATCTAGCACTAGAACTTACCAATGCATGTTCCTCAATTGTTTTGGACTTTTGGGTAATTAAATATTTTCCTTGAGACCTTATTGTAATTCCCCCAAGAAAAATTAATAGGGGGGAGAGGAAGAGAGAGCCAACCTCATATGACATGTTATCGACATCAAGTCTCCAGTCTCTAAATTGGTCATGCGAATCTAACATTCCTCCCATTAGCAGACCTCCTTGAAGCATCATTATCTACAGGGATCCAGCAATAATTTACAGAAAATGCAAATAAATGATCAGATATGTTGATAAAAACCAACAAAGCAGAGATGGAAGAAAATCTAACTATAAATCAGAAACGGTTAGAGAAGACATAACAAATTAGTACTATTAATCAACCTAATCTAAGGCTCACCCATGATGATCATGGGAGCCTTAAGCATATAACAGATATTGCCCTTCATGCTACATTCATAAACAAATATTTAGTTTGTGTGATCAAGTAATCTGGCGAAACTGACTCATTCATAAATATCCAAAAATGGTTACCATGGTAACTATAATTTTTCCCCCCAAAAAACAGGAGCCTAAAGTGTCTTGTTTCTTGTTTATTATTATTATTTTTTTTAGAACATGGTTATCCATAACAAATAAATTTGTTTTTTGTTTCAACAAGTTACAATTATCCAAAATGCAAAACTGGTTCATTCTTGTACGGGATTGAACAGTCTGAGGCAGAACCATAGGGGCTGTATGCATCAGAGACTTTAGTCTTGCAAATTACACAGTAACCAAGTCTAGAAATGGTCGAATTAACCCGATCCTTTTTTACTCCATTAATCTAGAGGCCAGATATTCAAAGAAAAATCTGCAATCAGATTGCCACATGTTTGCGCACAAACACGTCATACTTGGCCAGCAGGATTAAACAAAATTCCAAACTCTTCAAGTCCATCACCAAGCTTCATTATTTACTGCAGGCCTGTTCTGATCTAAATATAAATGGATGGCATGAAGTAGATAGTATGGTCACTCCATGTTCATCAATATGTCTTGACTCATTCACCACTAAAACAAACTCAAATGCCATGTTATATCAGTTCTAGGAAGAGCTGAAAGCTAACATAATGAATGAAGAACTAAGCCGTTGGCCTCTTGATGAGAAGAAATAAACCATTCAATCACCAAATCACATAACTCAAGAACCATTACTTAATCTTCCTTCAATGAATCTATGTCTTCACATCAACCTGTGCGCATAAGCCAACAATGCGGTAACTGGCATGACTCCACATTACTTTGCTCTCCAACGGATCATTGCCTTATAAAACCCGAAGTCAATAAAGTCACTCCCACTACCTAGAAACCAGATTTCAGTGCCATTTGCTAACCTAATGCAGGATAATTGGCACTTTTCAGCTGTCACCATCCTTGTACTATTGTTCGTTTCATTTCAGAACAAGAAAATGTAGCCTAACACATTCATGTAATCCCTTTCAGAAGGAAATAACAAGGCATATAGGCATATTCCAGGTAGTCAGTCAAATAATGAAAGGCATATTCCCATAATCAACTCCAAATTCAGAATTCTCAACTGTTATTATTCCCCTCAAACAAAAGGAAAACTCCTGATAATCAAACAACGAAATATGACAATTATAATAAGATCAACAATAGAAAAGCCTGAACCAACCTCAGTGAAACCTTCAGACGAAGGACGTCGAACATGACGATAATATCTTGACGTTGCATAGGGATCAGGAGCAGGAGGGCGAGTCGGGAAGATATCAGGATCATTATCCAGAAACGAGATGGTTTCTGGGTTAACTGTTCGTCTTCCAAGATAAGATACTCGCTGGCCACATTTAAGAACCGTCATCAGACCTTGAAAGAATCTCACAAACAAAAGCAGGATATATAATACCACACATGATATCAAAATATCAGCTAATCCTTTAAACATCTATCAACAAAATCTCAATAGTTTTGCCAACTTCATTCACACAACAATCCTATGATAAAGATAAAATCTTATTTCCCGGGCGATTCCAAAGTCACTAAAATATTTGCCTAGCGTCCTCAACTAGAAAAGTAAATGCGTGTACCGTGTACGCGGCTGGATCAGCCGGTTGGTACTCATACGTCATTTGACAACGAATATTACAACGAATATTATAATCAGTGGCCCTAGTTGACCCAGTCTAGTATTATCGTGAGAGACTCATTTTTCAAATCTGTCGGCTTTTGTAACATGTGAAAGATAAAAATTAATTTGACCGAAATCTTTTAAGCTTAGTAAATTTGAAATTGGAATATTTAGTTGGAATTTTTTTAAAATTGCGTAAATGAGGGACGGTAATGCTGGTTACTGTAAGAAAAAGAGGTAACAAACATAAAAAACGATGAAGTTGAAACTTGAAACAAAGAAAACCCCATCCCTCATCATCCTGATGAATCATGATGAACAAATAAGCAGAGAAGTGCTTAATACTAGTCAGCAAGGCCTAATGTTGACGAGATATCAAATTTCCCATGACGAATTTAGAAAATAAAGATCAAACAATAAATAAATAAATAAATAAATGGGAAATTTATTTTAACAAGAAACCGATAGCGGATTATAAGATTTGGTTAAAGAAGAGCGAAGAAGAAACAGAGAAAGAAGGATGAATCAAGATGCAAAGAAACAAATAATAATACCTCTCTGTGAGTCATCCTCTCCACATCAATCTTGCCTCTTGAAGAAACATTCTTCCTCGCCACGACGCAATCAACAGACGCAGCAGCATCTGCAGAAAACCCAATTCCAGGACCACACCAAACATCTTGAAAATCAACGCAATTAGCAGGACCAGAACCATCAAGAACCCCAGGGCAGGTCTTGGTGCTATTTCTTTTGTGCTTCTTCTTCCTAGCCTTCTTTCCTTGCCAGTCAGCCGACGTCCGAATCACCGCCGGAACGGAAACCTGCTGCGACGCACCGGCGGTGCATCCGAGACCTCTGAAGGTTGCAGCCGCCGAGAAATTGTTCTTCTTCTTGCTACGGCCGCTGCCGGCGATGTTGATGCCGTTGCCCTGTACAGTCTCATTGGTCGAGTTGTTAGAGAAAGTAGAGAGAAGAAGAGACGAGATGGTTGACTTGCAGCGAGTGAACTCGATTAGTGATGGGATAGCCGGATTCGGATCTGTTTCTTGAATGAGATGACCAAAATGGCTTCTTGGTCTTCTACATTTCATGCGTTCTGCAGTTGCAGAAGCATCTGAAAAAACAGGCATGATTCTCAGAGAGAGAAGAGAGATGAGAGATGAGATGAAACAAAACTTAATGGAGGGAATGGAGGGATTTAAGCCTGTTGCAGAGAGGAGAAAGAAATTGGAATTTTTTTTTATTTTTCTTAATTGTGGGGTTGCCTTTATTTGAGCTGTTAGGTGGGCTATGATTTGTCTTGTTGCTCGAATTGTGGGCATAGTAGACTGAGAGGCTCTGGAATCTGTGACTATCTTTTTGTGCCTCTTAAGCTATCAATCCAACGAGGCCGCTTATCACAGGAAAAGTCGCAAGTCTCCTCCTTTAATTCCACCCTCATGCCCCTCTTTGGTTTATAGTGTCTGAGGGTTGAATTGGAAAAAGGCCCTAACCTAGAAGAAGGTGATGGAGCCAATGCCAATGGCCGAATATTAAAAAAGAAACAGAGAGCCACGGAAAAAAGTCAGATTTCAGGGAAGAGAGGGGACACTATTTTAAAGGGACCCACTGAGAGAGAAATCACGATTCACAAGGTCATAAACGCACAGAGTGCATTGGGATTGTAATAAGTATCGTTCAATTTTTTTGATACAAGTATCGTTCAATTTACCATCGCCCTGAATTCCGCTCAGTAAGGAATGTCTTCCTGGTCAAGCATTCATCTTTCTCTGTTATCATCATAGCTGTAGTTGCAGTATCGTTTAGGCCCATTGCAGGGTCATTGCATTATGGTATTTCATTGTTTATTACTGTATTCCCCACAATGAACATTAAAAGCCGCATATAGAATGATGGTTTAATCCATAATACTCCCTACCATCCGTATTATAGGACATTTTTATTTAAAAAAAAAAAAAAGTATATAATCCATGATATAAGTCCCTTTCTGTTTATTTAATTTTTTTCTGTTTTGTTTCAGTAATTAATACCCACTTTTTAACTTTACCCTACTTATTTTATCCCCATTTTCTCTAAAATAGTACTATCAATGCAATTAAACATTTTTTAATAAGGGTAAAAGTAAAAAAAAAAAGTTACATTTTAAGACATATTAAATGACTTAACTATCATTTCTTGTTTCCCGTGATATAGTTAATGTGCCCTATATTATGGATCGGAGAAAATATAAGTTATTTCAAGAGCAATTAATATTTATTTATTAATTGTGTATCAAAAAATCACTTATTTATTAATTCTGTCCTTATAATTAATGTTTAACTATGACTCTTGATATCTTTTTTTCATTCAAAACATCATTTAATATGAGTAAAGTTAGAAATTTGTTGTAATTTAAGACAAATTTAATAACCTAACTACTACTCCCTCCCATCCTATTTATAAGCAACCTTCTCTCTCATAGTGTTGGTCCATTTTATAAGCAATTTTCACTTTTTGTCTGAAAATGTAAGCTTCTTTTTTCTATTTTACCCTTATTAAATACTTATTATCTCTTATATTTTTATCTATTCTCTTTCCTACACTCTTTTCATTAATAGGGGCATGTATGGAAAACATATAGCATTTTTTACACACTCATTATTTTTAACTACTAATTCATTTTGAGCAATTAAAGATAATGTTGTTTATAAATAGGATCTGAAGAGAGTATTTTTTAATTCCTATAAATTAGTTAAAATAACTTATATTATTAACTTGACAAAATATCGAGTACTCCTCAAGCTCTTATATTTTGGCCAAAGGAATCATTTTTCTTGCGTCTCATTCAATTTGGGTATTGGTAATTCGACCGTCGTGATACTTACATTTACATTACATTACACCAACCAAGAAAATCGGCAGAATTGCACAATGAAAGCGAATGACTTGAAGCCCTTTTGATAGATCTCATTTCTTAGTGTAAATAAAATTTAACGACATCTGAGCTTGCTTACCTTTTTTCTCTTGATGACCCTTGAACCACATGATGGTGTGTTTCCCAACAAAAAGATGTTTAGTTCCTCAAAACCCACGGCTTCTCTTGTCGTTTCAAGTTTCAAGCTTACGAATCTCTGAAATCAAACGCGATGGGATAAATATTGGTAATAAGAATAACCTTGGAATTGAAGAAAGTGGTAAAGCACAAAGGCGAAAGAACAAAACAAGACAGCACAGTTAAATTCATGGACTTTAGCTTGGTGTCCTCTGCTTCCTCCTGTGGTCTTTCACATTAGGGGTCACAGTGAGACACACTGATTCATAATGAATATTGGACCACATGTTAACGTTATTGGCGACAAAGGAACAATTTGGGAAGTGTGATTGTAGAAGGATAGAGATGAAAATTGAAATGAAACAGCCCTTAACAGTAAATTTTGCTACAATGTAACCGTGACCCTCTTCAGTCACTATTATAAGTCATTTGTAGGAAAACAAAAATTTGGTCACAAATACCATTCCATGAGAAAGATGAGAATCATTTGTAGACGTAGGGAGAGAACAAAAATTTTAATAAGGGTAAATTAGAAAATTTTTATTATTTTAATACATATTTAATTATTTAAGAGAATAAAATTTTAATAAGCGTAAATTTAAAAATTTTTATTATTTTAATATCATTCTTAAATATGTGATCATGAGTTTATGAATATTTAATAAGTTTTTTTTATTCCTCATTAATTATATGTATTACTTCTTTTTTTGCTATCAATTATATGTATTATATTAATTAAAAGGTTGGTGATAATCATATTTACTTTATTTCTCTCTTTTACTTATCCCTTATAAATAATGACACATTTGAAAAGTAAAATTTATTTCAAACGTATTTATTATTTTTAACTAATTTTAATCAATTTCTGAAATCAAATAATTCAGTTATTAAGCTCTTATAAATAAGATAGGGGAAGGTAATACACGTTTTGGCTTGACTCACAAAGTAGCGGTGGGTGTTGATTGGCTAGATGAAGCAATCAAAAGCACTTGTTAAAAAGTTAACCATCAATGGCGTGATTGGCTGCAAATTCAGAAAATAAACGCAAAGTATATTCCCCTTTTTCCACTTCTTTCTTTGGTATAATCCACATGGTTAAGAAAAGGATTAGACAATTTGATTAGACACCGTGTTTGAGTAATGGTTTCTATAATAATCAGATATTAGTGGAGACTCAGAATCTTAACATATACATATACATATAGGAATCACATAATGATTCAATCCAGTTAATGATGAACTGTGTACTACTATTAGGTCTTAATTAGCTTCATTCATTAATTTATGAAAGCTGGGATTAAATTGTCCTAGTGAGTGTTTGGTTAAGCCCCAAACCGCGGTTTCAAAAGTTCTTTTTCGTAAATCGAGATAAAACTCATTTCACGTACTTACTTCGTAAATCGTAAAAACTACTCCCTCTAGTCCTAATTATAAGACAAAATTAACTTTTTTTGGAGAAATTAAGGAAACCAATTAAATCACTTTATAGTATTTATATTTTTAGTATATTTAGATTATATATCAGTTTATTAGTCAAATTAATTAGTTTGAAGAAAAAAAATAAAAATAAAAATATTCTAAAATGATTTAATTGGCTTCCTTAATTTCTCAAAAAAGTCAACTTTATTTTATAATTAGGACTGAAGGGAGTATTATGTGAAAACTAATCAAACACTTGATTTGTCATCTGCACAATAATTAAGCCATTAGGTTGGTGAGTGTATTATGTTTCCTGTGAACTCAAAGGTTCTCAGATAATTAATTAGGGTTTTTTTTTTTCAGATCATTAATTAATTAATTGGTCCCGTGATATATATACCAAACTAGTTTGAATTAGTGGCTCAAAGGTTGCAATCATAGTGATCATAGAAAAGGACGAATTTGCAAAAGGAACTAGTTTTGTTTTTAATGATTTTTAATTAATGAATTAATTAATTAATTAGAGAGCACAGTGGGCTTCTCTAACTTTGGAAAAGCTAGGGTATGATGCTGAATTATGCACATAATTAAACATGCTTATTATTATTATTAAGAAGGTCCAATAAGATTAAGGCCTGGCATTGATGAGCCGAAAGTTGTGAGACATAAAAATTCAAATGCAGCAGCCACATCATAATAATTTGATTTAAAGTAATCAACAATCCAGAGAAAGTCAGCTCATTAACTCACTAACTGCTTCCTCACTACATTATAAAGCTGTACCTTAGTGGTTCATAATTGATTGGTGTCAATTTTCTAGCAAGCTAGTAGTATTGTTTCTATGTCACATGCGCATAGCCGGCCAGTAAATCAATCATGTACTTTGTTCTTTTAACCTATGAAATTTAAATTTGCAACATTATTTGAGAGATATTGAGTCCTTTTAATTATTTTAGTCAGTTTGAACGCCCACACACAAACATGTCAATGCCAAATTAAAGTCTGAAATCTCATTTAAATATGTTAGTGTTCGTTTAGAATAGCTTATTTTTAGATAATAAGTATTTATAAATCGTGATTCACGGTATACGAGGTAAGTATGTGAGAGGAGTTTTATCTCGGCTTACGTAATAAGGACTTATTATCCAAAAATAAATATTTCCAAACACAGCCTTAGATAGTGTTGTCACTGAGTCAACTTGTTAATAACAATATTGAAATCTTTTTTACTTAATCTAAATCAGGTTATAGTCATAGTCATCTCTGACTTGTTTTGTTTATATTCATCCACTTTTTTATTTTACTCCTATTTTTCATTTTTTCATATGATTTGTTTGATTTGGTTGGAGATTTTGTCTTTATTTCTTCCTCTTATTTCAGTAGAATGACTTATATTTTGCTTCTTGCTTCTTAGTAGTCGTTTGCCATATACTCGTATATTATTTTTGGGGAGATTATTGAGATTATTTGTATGTTACAAATTTTAATAATTTGAGAATTGGCGCACAAAGTCCACGAATTGTAAATTATTTATTTTCTCATCACTACCTAACATTTTTTTAAGAAATAAATGAAAGATTACCATCAACCTTAGGCTTTATTTATCACTTTTCTAAATTGAAATGAAGATTAGATTGACCTAGGCCTGTGCCCAATTCAACATGAGCCCCACTCGTACCTAAATTTATTGACATTGTTTATGGTCTAGAGTAAAAACAAAACTGTGTGGGCTCTACTCTTTTTTTTAGGGACAAGAACAACATTTAAGTTTTAAAAAATTAATGAAAGATAAATCTTAAAAAAAATAAAAAATGAGCTACATATATAGATTTAGATTAGATAATTATAAACAAAAATTCCAATTACAAATTGTAAGGTATAGTACTCATGAATTTACAACCATTTAATTAAATATCTGTAATTCATTTTTCAGAAACAAAGAATTGTTTAAACTTCAATGCCATTAATTCAATCATTTATGATCTGATACCATTCTGCCTTTTTTTTATCCCTTAGGATTATGTTCTTAAAAAAACCACTTATTCTCGGATAAAAAAACCACTTACTCGTTCGTCAATGTAAGAATATTTCACTAATTTGAGTAAAATGAAAATGGAAAAATTAATTATCTAGTCCTTATAGTTTCATTGAGTTTGTAACTCAATCCTTATAATTTGACTCGTCATAACTCAGTTCTTATAATTTTATTGGATTGGGATGAGGGTGATGGTGTCAATGAAAACACCAATGGCGGAAGAGGAGGAGGTGATGAAGGTGGGTGCAGGTCTATCGAGGGGTGGTGACAGCAATGGTCTGATGGAGGTGGGGAAAAAAGAATAGAAGATAGTTAAAAAAAGAAAGAAAATTATAGCTGGAATCTACTTAGATGTGGCTCTAATAAGGACTGAGTTACAAATTCAAGAAAACTATAAAGATTCAGTCGCGATAAGTCAAACTATAAGAATTGAGTTATAAATTCGGTGAAATTATAAAAACTAAATAATTAATTTTCTCAACAAAAAATTATATAGATCACTTAGTTATAATAAATGTGACATGATATCTCTGAAATATCGCATGTCACATTAAATTTTGTATGCTAGATAAATTACATTTATGATAGAGTCGAGAACGAGCTCGCCCTTTTAGACCCTGAATTTAGAAGGGTCAGGCCTCATATTTTTACCTTAAAAATGAAATCGGGCCTAAAAGGGTCGGCCCTATAGAATCACGGGCCGACCCTTTAGACCCTGTATGTTTTTTTTAAAAATTATTTATATAATAATAATTTATTGAATTTTTATATTTTGTTAACTATGTTGCAAATATTTAGTTGATATTAACTTGTTTTAGAATTAAGTTTCATAAGAATATTTTGTATTAATAATCCTAAAAATTAAAACCTTATAAAAAATATTTCTTAGTTCATAGATATTCTTACTAATTTTGTATTTTTTGATTTATTTTCTTGTGATTTTTTTATTTATATTTGGTGTTGTTTATTTTATTGACTACTTACACTTTTCAAGACATATTTAAAAGAAGTATTTTTAATTTTGTTAAGTCTTCTCATTAATTATTTGTAATTGTGGTATATAGTCAATAATTTACTTTTGATTATGATTTAATGACTGTTTGTTTATTGCATGATGTATACCGTTTACACTCTAATTTTGATAATATTTATGTGTTAAATTAAGAATTCCATTATTGTAATTTAAAAAAAACTGAAAAAAATAAAATTTATTCAATATTATAAAAATATATTTAGGCTTTGTAGGCAGCCTTGACCCTTATGCTTTCGGGCCGGATTTTGAAAAATAGCTATTTTTCGTACCCTAAACCTAAAAAGGCTTGACTCGTCAAGGCCAGCCCAGTATGACCGGACCGGCTCTAATTCCCGCCCTAGTTCATGATCAAAACCAATTCTCTCACTTCCGAGTAAAATCGAAGGAGTGTATAATTAATACTTTCTACTTCATTTTAAAATTATTTATTGCACCTTCACCTCTTCAACACGATACTTCAGTAAAGATTTGTTAGTTGTTGTTCAATAACGATGCCTATAAAAAGTCAGATTTAGGCGTAGATCCTCGTTTTAAAGTAAGAAGCAAAATAGTTCTTTGCCTCTAACTCAGTCACATGATAGTTTTGGCTGATGAAGACAAAGACCTCCAGTTTTGGTTGATGAAGACAAAACCCTCCAAAACAATGTTTTAAGGTAACACTTCTCTCCAATTAAAAGTAATGTCGAAAATGACAAAGAAAAACAGGAAATTTTACTCTTAAATATTTTTTTTACAATTTAAAAAGGAAAAATTCCAGAAAAATATAATTAAAAATAGGAAAAGACAAATTGGTGCTGCTAATTTATCAAATCGCACAAGTCAAAACTGAAGTAATAATCTGGGATTTCTAATTATGACCAAAGAACCAAAATGCCCTACCTTGAAAGCATAAGTTTCAGGAGTTAATAATAATATTTGTATATATATTAACAATATTAGATTTTACATTAACGACTTTATTCTCATATTTTACAACTTCATATCTCAAAAATCAAGGATAATTTTGAGGGTATAAGTTTTAGAGATCAATAACAACATATGTATCTATATTAACAATATCATATTTTACATTAACGACTTTACTTTCATGTTTCATAACTTAATATCCCAAAAATCAAGGATAATTTTGAAGGCACAAGTTTCATGAGTCAATTATAACATTTATATCTATGTTAATAATATCACTTTCATGTTTCACAACTGAACTTAGAGCAATTTGGTCAGAATTGGAATTCCCATATTCCTACTTCAATTCTGACCTATGATTTTATAAATTAGCAGCATCAACTTATCTGTCTTCATTTTTAATTGTTTTTTCTGGAATTTTTCCATTTAAAATCACTCAATATAAGTTAATTTTAATCAATAATCTCAATGTGGGCATATTTGTTTTAGCGATCAAATTGCTTATAAGTTGCTTTTCACGTAGATCAAGACACAACTCCTCTCACATACTTACCTCATATACCATAAATTACGATTAAAAACTACTTTTAAGCATTCCAATCGTTGATCCAAACGAATAAATAAATATAATATTACTTAAATATAGATATCTTCATCCCTTTTTGGCACATCTGAAGATGCTTGTTATCATACAGAGCTTTCTTTTTCCAAGTTTTCTTTGCTTTTACTCATCCCCACCAACATCTCAATAGCAATATTTTATTATTTTTAATGCCATGATTAATGATTATGTAGTTCCATAACATGTCGTGCCATCACAAACCTAATGAAACGTCCAATTAATTATTATTTATTATTATCAAAGCCTGTGAACTTTTCAGGTTTGGTATTAAATAATTAAATAATGAACCGAAGAACTCTGGTGATGAAGCCAGAAGAATCAGATTCAGAAAACCCAGAATAGTGGGAGAGGAATTTTTTTTTTTAATTTACTTTTTCGATGTATTACCTTGCTTGGAATTTCAAAGCACATTCCCGTTTACTATACTACTCCCCCTATCTTAAATATAAAACTTAATTAAAGTATTTATATTTACCATATTTACCGTTTTTTTCTAAACTAATTTGTCTAACATATAAATTGGTATATAATTTAATAATACACAACATATGATATAATTAAGTAACTTATTTGATTTTTTTAATCTCTCCAAAAAAGCCAACGGAATCTTATATTTAGAATCGGAGGTAGTAATATTTTTAAATAAATAACCTATGAATATTTTAGTTATATAATTAAAGTTATTTTACAATTTCAACTGCTCTTCCGGTCCTTAATATAAGACATCTTTACATAATTTGATTAGATTAATGAATTTTGTTAAATTAGTTAATATAACATGTATTTTCTAAAACACCATAATCATCTTCTTTAACTCCCTACTTTCTTCTCTTCCTTGATTATTGTTGAAGGAGCATCAATAGAGGTAAATTAAGAAAAAATTGATAAATAAAAAAATTATCTCTTTTATTTAGGACTAAAATCAATTCCCTAAATATATCTTATATTAAAAATCAAAGGAGTATTTTATGACTTGCATTACTCTATCATCTCAGTGGCTTTGAAAATCACGAAGTAATATATTTAAAATTTTAAACGGGTAAGCCAGATTTGTCCTATGTCTATTTTATTTTAACAAGAAAAAAAAAAAAAAGTCGTGTTCGTCAAGACTCGTGTCTACAGAAGTTATGTGGGCTTGTCTTTTTTAGGAAATATGAGCCATAAGTCGTAGAGCCCGTTTTCATATTTCCAGTTCTCCCTAACAATCAAGACTATGAGAGATATTTTTAAAGGAAAATTGTATATAAGTACCTATTTGAAAAATTTATTACTCATAAGTACTTGAATTTGAATATTGATATTTTTAGTGTATGAAAAGCTTGAAAGTATTGATATCTTCTCTTTTTATATGGTCATCTGACTGGGTGTTAGACTCAATCAAGAATAGCTTTCTCAAAAATATTTTGTGTAATCACACAAATTTGAACTCGAATTTAAGACCTCGTACTTGAGCGGCCAAATACCCTTTCTATGGGACCAAAGTCTCTTGGCATATACTAAAACTTTTTGTGTATAAGTTATTTATAAACAATAAAAATTTTCAAACATATACTTAAAGGCAATTTTTCCTATTTTTAGTTTACTATCTCTAACCGTGAAATGCTATTTTCTGAAGACCGGTCATGTAGAAACACCAAAAATACCTTGTTAACATAGGTCATAACTAAATGATGACATCCAAATATTTTAGGAAGTTGACAGTTAGTGATCCTAAGTAGAACCGCTCTCAAATATATATTATGGAAGGAAGAACCTGGATCTAACCAAGTTTGATATATGCATTGTCCTCTAGTTGTGAGTTGCATTGTGGTTCTTGCCCTTGAAATTGCTGCTAATTGAATAACACTTTTAATTTTGATGCTTTCCCACGCAGCATGAGTTGGCCTAATCACGGCTTAAATATGCCTTTGGATAGGTAATTTGTTTGACTAATGGATTAACAAGCATTGTGCTATACTTATCCCCTTTTTTTTTGTTGTAATTTAATGGTTTTGTTTTGTGAAATAAATTGGTCACGAAGATAAGGGTGGGTTGAGAGGAATAGAAGGCATAAATCTTAATATACCATACTCTAATACAGGATGCTCACACTTCAGCCAAATTGCATAGCACCTCCTTCTGTCCTAAATATAAGACAATATTAATTTTTTGGAGAGATTAATAAAGCTAATTAAATCACTTTAAAGTATTTATATTTGTCATTTTTTTTCAAACTATTTTATCTAACTTATAAAATGATATATAATTTAAAGATACACAACATATTATATGATTAAGTAATTTATTTAAATTCTTTATTCTCCCTATAAAAAAAATTAACTTTATCTTATATTTAGAATCGGAGATAATAACGGGTAAAAACCAAAATCCCATATCAGTCAAATAAGTATGTGAGGGGAGAGTCGAGGTTATAAAAGAGGAGGGAAGGCATAGGAAACAAACCACATAACCATAGTTAAATAGTTCATCCAAATATGGTCGGACTGGTTGAATATGGAGACTGATTTTATCAGTCAATTGAATGCCAAATATTATTAGGGGCTTTTGCCTTCCTCATAATATTTGGTATTATGATTTGATTTTTTTTCCCCACTGAAAAAACCGACAAACTTGTGAGGGAGAGGGCTTTGTAGGTTATGCTTTTAACTAGTTATTAAAATAAATTTAGATAGCTTTAGAATGATTATTTTTGTCGTGATGTAATTTTTTTATTTTATATATTTTTATTTTAATTTTCTAACAACAAATTAATTGTTTAGTTTATCACTAAATAGAATTAATATTCTAGGTTATGAAATGAATATTTATTTAAAAGTTTTTTAATCAATGTTCAAGTAAAACTATTAGAAATTGTCAATGTGAGTGATGGATAGGGCTTGTTTAGTGTGAGGGAGGGGAGGAAAAGTGGGCGGAGGAAAAAAAATTTTAAGTTGGATTTATAAAAATAAAAAAGTGGCGTTAAAAGTTTTAAATTTGTTTTTCTTACTCTTTTATCTTATATGTTCTCTATATTAAAATTTTATAACTTCATTTTTCCAATTTTCTTAAATCTAACTCATAAAAATTTTCCCTTTCCTCCCTTTCCCTCCAAATCCCTCGTCCCTAAAGCCCTGTTTGGCATGTGGTATTGAATTTTGATGGATTGTGATAGGGATTGGGATTAGGACTGAGATTGGGATTGAGATTGATGCTTTAAAAATATGTTTGGTATGAGGTGTTAATTGGAGGGAATGATTTTACCAATCTTATTTAATAAACAAGTACTAATTATAAAAAGACTTAAATACCCCGTCCTAATCCCAAACTTGATCGATCAACCAAATCCTCAGGGAAATCAGTGTTGAACTCATCGTCGCGATCGTCATAATTGGAAAGGTTCATCTAGTAAAAACTTCAAATATATTTCTGAAGAACCAAGTAAACGGGGTATATTTATTGCCGTGAAATCAGCAAAACAGGAAAATCAGAAGGCTATAGATTTAAAGTGACCAAACAAATAAAAAAAAACCCATTTGTGAAGCTAACGAACATTAAAGAGCTCTCGTCTAATAGATTCGTGGCTTTGACTTCTGATATAGAGATGAGAGACATCTCGATATCACAATCAAATCGCTAATTAATAGCCAACAATGCACATCTTCGACAGAGAGAAAGGGGAAAAGTGATCGGTGCTGAGGCGACGGAGTGAGTAGCGGTGAGGGAAACCGTGTGAAGTTGAGACGTTGATAGTGAGGGGAAAAAAAGAGGTAGTGAATATTTGAGAGGGATTTTAGGTTATAATTGGGGTTATTTTTGTCTAGAAATATTTTATTTAAGGGTATTTTTGTCTTCACAATTTTACAATCCCGGGATTCAAAACACAATACCAGGGGGGAGGTGGCTTTGCAGCAATCCCACTTTCGTGGTATTCCCAATCCCTGATTACCCATAGTCCCTCATACCAAACGACACATTCTGACTCAATCCCTGATCCAATCACACTCCTTGTCCTCAAATACCACGTACCAAACAGGCCTAAGGCCCTATTTGGTACGTGGTATTGAATTTAAATGGATTGGGATAGGGATAGGGATAGGGATTGGGATTAGGACTGAGATTGGGATTGAGATTGATGCTTTAAAAATATGTTTGGTATGAGGTGTTAATTGGAGGGAATGATTTTACCAATCTTATTTAATAAACAAGTACTAATTATAAAAAGACTCAAATACCCTGTCCTAATCCCAAACTTGATCGATCAACCAAATCCTTAGGGAAATCGGTGATGAACTCATCGTCGCGATCGTCATAATTGGAAAGGTTCACCTAGTAAAAACTTCAAATATATTTCTGAAGAACCAAGTAAACAGGGTATATTTATTGCCGTGAAATCAGCAAAACAGGAAAATCAGAAGGCTATGGATTCAAAGTGGCCAAACAAATAAATAAAAACCCATATCGTCTAATAGGTTCGTGGCTTTGACTTCTGATATAGAGATGAGAGACATCTCGATATCACAATCAAACCGCTAATTAATAGCCAACAATGCATATCTTTGACAGAGAGAAAGGGGAAAAGTGATCGGTGCTGAGGCGACGGAGTGGGCGACGAAGTGAGCGGCGGTGAGGGAAACCGTGTGAAGTTGAGACGTCGATGATGAGGGAAAAAAAGAGGTAGTGAATATTTGAGAGGGATTTTAGGTTATGATTGGGGTGATTTTTGTCTGGAAATATTCTATTTAAGGGTATTTTTGTCTTCACAATTTTGCAATCCCGGGATTCAAAACACAATACTACGGGGGAGGTGGCTTTGCAGCAATCCCACTTTCGTGGTATTCCCAATCCCTGGTTACCCATAGTCCCCCATACCAAACGACACATTCTGACTCAATCCCTAATCCAATCCCACTCCCTGTCCTCAAATACCACGTACCAAACAGGGCCTAAGTGTTGCATCCATCCCTCACATTGCTTAAATATGTCAAGGGATACATCTTTTGTATGATTAGTGGATTAACAAGAGCTGTGTTATATATGGCGTATGTGTGATTCAATTATTGTGTTTTTGTGAAAATAATATTACTAGAGGATTTTGTCTTCCTCATAATATTTGGTATTTTTGTTGATCTGATTAAAATTTTTTGTTTCAAAAAAAAAACCAAACAAATACATGAAGAAAAGGAATTTTTAGATTATGCTTTTAATCTTTTTTTTTTTTAAATTTTTTTCCCAGGCTTAATTAGATTGGGTTAGAGTGATTATTTTTATCATGACGTTGTTATTGGCATTTTATACATTTTAATTTGAACGCTTGAACGATATATTACTCATTAATAACTCTCAAAAGAGATAACAAGAAGGCAATCATGAACTACCCTCCCTCATCAACCTCGACCGCAAAAACTACAAAACTTAATTAGTTATAAAAGATGATAATTCAGTGCACATATGTTTGAAAACAAAAATCATATTAAAAGAAATTTAATATTATATACTCCTTTGATAATAATTTTATAACTCGTTGTATATAAATCTCCCTAAACAGTTGTATATAAATCTCCCTAAACAGTCTGATGTTAGGATAACACAAAGGCAAACTATGATACGCTGGAAGTATGTGCCGCAGATATATTATTATCATGCTAGAAAGGCTTATGAGTTGTAATTTCGTTTATTAATGTGTAATACATATTTCATGTAAAAAAAATAATTT
>OY979703.1:24772521-24952521 GCA_963855925.1 Inga laurina | reverse complement strand
GGGATCGCAAATCCCAAGTTTGTCTGTGAAGAGCGGATCTAATTATATTAGTGTCTATAATTGATTTCTTTTGTATAATACTAATCGATAGGGCCTCATTAGTAAGTGCTACAAGATCTCGTACATTGGAACCCATAGTTATGGACTTGAATCCATTAGTGTGGAACATTTTCTTTTCCAAGTGAAATCCCCTAGTATATGAAAGAGTGAAAAAGTGCTTTCGTTGTTGTGGAATAAGAAGCCTTCGTATCTTAATGCATGTATTTACTTTATTCGGAGCTATTAGAGCGGGATCCACTTTTTGGGGAATATGAGTCGAAGCAATAACAAGAATATCTCTAGTGGAACATCTTTCACAATCCCTGGAGAGATAGTTCACTAATAGACCGAGGGATAAGTAATTCAACTCATTCACATCCAGATCATGAATGTTTGGAATCCATATTATGCAAGGAGACATTGCATTTGGTAATTTGAATTAAAGGGTGATATAGATAGAAAATCGGTCTTTTTCCGGCACCATATACATAAAAAATGGCTAATTCATATAGAGCCATCGAACCGGCCCAACCACCAACCAGAGCTGAATGCATTATATGGACAGAAAGTAAACGGCCAGGATCATTTAATACGACGGTATGAACACGATACCAAGGCAAACCCATGAAAATACCTCTTATATCAACAAAAAATGGATACTATGTAACTTTATTGCACTAATAAAAACTATACTATGGACCCTCTCTTTTTAGCGGATTATCTCGGGTAAAGGATTAATATTTGTTCTAGTTTTTTTAGTAAGAACGAAAGAATTCTATTCCTAGGAACAAAAGAAGCATATCTATTCCATACCCGATAAGTAAGAATACATAATGGTGAAGGGGGGCTTACTTTATTGTATATGAGTGTTTATATATTTTTATCAACGAATGCAGACATATTTGTTCATCACTCAAAAAACCTATTCGTAAGAATTTTCCTTTAGTCACTCGGTCTTCCTTTTGTATTTAGGATTTTTTTATGAATTTATTCAATCTATATTTATATTCAATCTATAAATAAAATATGATAAAGACCAATCATTAGTAAGACAATAAACCCATTGTTACGTTTCCGCATCAAAGCAAGATTTAATTCAATTCTTTTTTTATTTTATGCCTGTTGGTGTTCCAAAAGTACCCTTTCGAGGTCTTGGAGATGACTAAGCAACTTGGGTTGACCTATACAACCGACTTTATCGACAAAGACTCCTTTTTTATGCCAAAAGGTTGATAATGCGATATCAAATCAACTTATGGGCATCATGACATATCTCCATTTAGACGACGAAGCAGTTTGGGTTGCTCTCAATTGAATAGTTGATTGTGGAGACTAATTTTGGTCAGTCAATGAGATATCAAATATTATTCGAGAATTTTGTCTTCCGTATAATATTTGGTATTTTGTTGAATTTGCTGTTAATAACTAACAAATACTTAAAAAAGAATTTTTGGATTATGCTTTTAAAAGTTATTAGAAAGAAGTTTAGATTAGATAGCCTAAAAAATTCCAACAAAAAACAAACTAAAAAAATACATAAGAAGAGTGATCATGACAAGGTTATTGTCATTCTTAGACTTTTTAATTTTAATGTTTGAGAAATATATCAATCATTAATTATTGAGTCCATAACGAAATATTTCTCTATTTACTGAGTTTTTTTATACACTCCATTTTTTACTGAGTTTGACAAGTCTCATGTATAGTTAATTGCTATTGAGTTTATATTACATAATGATATGTCCGAAAAAAATTATGATAAATTACATTGACATTGAAAATTTCCAAAAAAAATATTGGGCACAGAGGTGGTGCCTGAGACCATCAACACCTCCACACATTGGTAGGAAGCCGATTCTGAATAGCTATCCACATAAACACCCTAATCCGTTCAGTGTCCTGCCACTTCCATATTGCTTTGAAAATATTACTACATGCTACATCTGGATTATTTTCAATCATTGAGTACGCTCTTTTAATAGAGAACATACCATTGTTTGAAGCATTCCAAGAGAGAACATCACAACCTGCCTCAAGCATTGGAGGCATAACTGTTATTAGTTTCTGTACAATCTGACTCGGCAATAATAAAGCTAATTTGGTATAATCCCATGAGCTATGTCCCACCCAATTTGCCACTTTGCCAGCTTCCTCTTCCCTGGAGAGGCGTCTAGTGCATAAAGTCCTCAATGAACAATCAGGATAGAGCCAATTGTTTGTGAAGAAATGGACTTCCAATCCATCTCTAATATGCCACCTGGATCCTTAGTCAATCAAATGTTTCTATTGAGAAATAAATTTCCATGGGGCGAATCCCCAGGTCTAGCTATCAGAAGGTGTTCCTCTTTGCGCATCATATATTTATTGAATAATACGTCAACCCATAGACCTATTGAACCAGAGATTAAATGGCAAGCGATCTTTACACTACAAGCATTGTTAAGTGAGGATACTTTCCTCAACCCAAGACCTCCAAGATGCTTGGGCAGAGTAACTTGTTGCCAGCTAATAGGATGAAGTCCATGCACACTATTGTTGTGTCCCCATATAAAATTGTGATGAATTCTTTCCACTTCTTGACATATGGAGGTTGGGATTTTTGCCACTAGCATTAGGTATATTGGTATAGCACTAATGACAGATCTAGCTAAAGTAATCCGACCAATAGTAGACAAGCAATTCTCTTTCCAGGATAGCTTAGCACACACCCGATCAATAATATATTGGAAAGTTTCTGATTGTTTCTGCATTCTTGATAATGGGAAACCCAAATATTTGCCAATCTCAGTTGAAATGGACAAACTAGAGAGAGCACAAATTTTATTCTTTACCTCATTAGAGACTCTAGGTTAGAAAAAGATAAAAGATTTGCTCTTGCTGATTTTTTCTCTTGACGCCCAGCAGAATTTGTCAAGACAAGCCATCATTGTCTTGGTTTGCTGTTTAGTAGCCTCACCAAAAAGAAGTAAGTCATTTGTGAACATCAAATGAGAGATCGCAGGTCCACTATTAGAAATCTTAATAGGTTTCCATGCGCCTATTTTAACCTCATCACTAATAACATGTGTTAATTTACCCATGCAAAGCACAAATAACAGAGGAGAAATAAGGTCCCCTTGACGAAGTCCTCTTCGAGCATAAAAGCTTTCCAATTGGGAACCATTCCATAGGACACTATAGGACACAGAAGTAACACAAGACATAATCAACTTTATTAAATTGTATTCCAGACCTACCTCCTCCAATACCTGATACAAAAACTCCCACTTGATGTGGTCATAGGCTTTCTCCAACTCTATTTTAATAGCTATTAATCCTTTTTTTTCCTTTATTCCTCTTCATTATGTCCATAATTTCTTGACCAATGATTATATTATCCTGGATATTCCTTTCTTTAATAAAACTTGCCTGGAAAGGGGATATTATATCATTCAAAACCGCTCTCAATCTACTAGTAATAATCTTAGTGACATACTTATATAGTGAATTGTACAGAGAGAGATAGGTCTAAATTGTCTCATAACCTCTGGATTATCCCTTTTTGGAATTAAAGTAATGAGAGTTTTATTGGCTTCACTCTGCATTACATTACCTCCAAAAGTTTCCTTTACAAATATACACAAAGCAGATCTCACTATACTCCAATTGGATTGATAAAAAATAGGTGAAAAGCCATGAACCCCTAGAGCCTTATATGGTCCCATCGCAAACAGAGCACCTATGATTTCTTCTTCAGTTGGAATTCTACCGAGATGCATTAGTCTACCATTTTCAACAGCTGGAAATAATATGTCTGTGGCCAAACGAGCCACATTTCTCTCCTCATGTTGATAAAGATGCTTGAAATAATCTACAACCATGACACAGACTATTCTCATCCTCAATCCACTGCCCAGTCTCATTTTTTAGCATTATCACCTTGTTCCTTCTTTTCCTCATTGTAGCTTTCAGGTGGTAGTAACGCATATTTCTGTCACCCTTTGTAACCCATGTGGTACGCAATTTTTGAAACCATTTGATCCCTTCCACCTTTAGCAACTGGGCTAACTCAACCTGTGACTCTTTCTCCAGCTGAACCAAAAAGGATGATCTCGAGTAGTTTGCTAATTTTTGAATCCTATTCAGCCTAGCCATAGAATCCTTTTTTTTCTTTTCCACATAGCCAAAAGTCTCTCTATTCTAGTCCCCTAGATCCTTCTGGCAATTACTTAAGATAGTATTAAGATCTGCATATTGACTTGACCAAGAGGAAGCCAAAATTCCTTGAAGTTATAATGAGTAATCCACAACGCCTCGAATTTGAATGGCTTATTACTACCTCTAGCACTATTAGGTGTCGGAAATTGTAGCACTAAAGGATTATGAATAGAGATATGGGTTCTCGGCAGCACCTTAACAAAGCAAACAAGTAACTGGGAGAACATATCCGAATTGACCATAGCTCGATTAAGTCTTTCATACAAGCGGTTGAAGGCAATCAATTGAGGACTTTTCCAGGTGAACTTAGGGGAAAAATCGTATTTAAATCCATTTGAAATGACTTAAATTCATATTCAAGCCTACACTTTCATCAAATCTCTAATCAAGCCAATAGGCCTTATTAGAGATTTCTGAATATGTTGATTTTACCAATATGTCCTTCTGCTATTTTTCTCTGTGTCTTCTCTTTCTGCACAATCTCCATCTCAAATCTCAATGTCGTCAACTCCTAGCTTTTCCTCTACCCATCCTGAAAATATAATAAGGAGAAGAAAAGAAAAGAAGAAATTGAGAAACCATGGTGGTCGGGGCCCTTTAGTTCCTTTCACAGAGCCATCTTCATTTCGCAATTACATTCCACAATCTCTCTCTCGTTTGAGTTCTCAAATCTACCATCATAATTTCATTTCGCAATTATATTCTACAATCCCTCTCTTCTTTGAGTTCTCAAATCTACCATCATAATTTCATTTCGCAATTATATTCTACAATCCCTCTCTTCTTTGAGTTCTCAAATCTACCATCATAACGTGCAAAAATATAATGACCAGTTCTTCTGCTGTAGCTTGCAAGGTTAGTCACAGTTTTCCAATTTATCTTTTTTTATAGAGTTTTCCATTTTATCGATTTTTTATTTTCCCTATTCTATTTTGATTCCCATATTGAGGCTCTCACTAAGATCTCTAAAGCTGATTCATTGCTTTTCTCTTATTTCATTTGGCTGTGCTGGGATTAGTCGGAGGAATACCTTGCCTTGTTCTTCGCACTCGCGTTTTGAGAATTGTGAAGTGAATGGAAAACACTTCAACCACCAAGCCACCAGTTCGATTGCCTTCATTTTGGCTCCCATCTCTGTATTTTTTTTTTTTTTTTTTTTTTTGCTATTAATCAGGTGTCTGTTGAATAATAGAAATATAGAGATTCAGTTATTATTTTAATTAGAGGGGTATTATGGTTTTTTAATAATATTCACAAATTCTCAATAAGACCTCTTGGTTTAATTAGAGATTTATTAAAAAGACAGACCTAAATCTGAATTTAGGTATTTTAAATAGGTTTAAATCGGATTATCTCAAAAATATTTCCGCTCATATTTTTTTTCTAAAAAAAAAAAGTTCCCTTTTCTAATTTATATACTCGTATTTAAAGAGCGAGTTTTGAGATTGGCCGAACTGTAACCCAGCCCTGCACGCCCACGATGAATAGGACTGCTTTCAGAAATCTCTACTTTTGTGTGCGCGATCTCCACCTTCATCGCCTCAACCATAACCCTAATCATCTTCTTCCACTCTTCTCTTCCTCTGTTCACTCCATCGCACCCAGATTTTTCTCTTCCACCAACAATTTGTCAAATCAAGTTACATCAACCCAAGCCCACAACAGAGAAAAAGATGATCCCTCTCTTTCTGAGGATGTTATCAGCAACGAAGGTGACGACTCTAATTCAATTTCTAAACTTTAAAACTTTTCTCTGTTTCTACTGTCGTCCATTTTGAGTTACTCCTCAATTGTAGGCTTTCAAGTTTCAATACATTTGGTGTGTCCTTGTCCGGGTGCGCTTAAGATGTTTGATGAAATGCGTCTGCTCATGTTCGCTAATTTTTGCAGTCACCTGTGTGTTTCATTATATATATATGTATATGTATATATATAATTGAATTAATATCATTGTTTGTCCTCATCAATTGATCGAACTTTGGTTTTGGCTCATGGGGTTTCAAATAGTCAATTTGGGCTTCTTTAGCTTGACTTGGTTTGAGTTTAAGGATAGGGACCAAAATACAGAGACCAATCGTTAAACTCATTAGGCTAAACTTGATCAAACTATAAGGATTAACAATGACATTAACCCCATATATTTTGATTTTGATACAATTTGTTTTCTTCCCCCTTACGATTTTAGAGTTGAAGAAGCGCATATCGAAGCTGGAGGAAGGTGATACCGAAGCTATACCTGAGATCTTTGAGGGAATATTGTCGAGGATGTTAGCAGGGAAGCCCGAAGAAGCTCATAATGATTTGAGGAAAGAACTTTTAGGGGAGAAAACAGAGTCAGATGAAGAGGAAACAGAGTCAGCTGATGATAGTGAAGATTCAGAGTTTGATCTTGATGAGGATGAGATGAGTAGGACCGATTAAGAATAGGCTTACAGCAGTTTATTAAACAGTTGAGGTAGATGATGAATTTGATAGAGGGCATATGTATGCGTTTTGTGCTGAATTCCCAGGCTTTACCATTTTAGTAGACACTCTTTAACCAGTTATGTGGTCATTGGCTAATAACTAAGAAGAAATTACATCTTTGAACATGATTTTTATACATTAATGATTAATTGTTAGTTAATCTTAAGGATTTTCTCTCTTCAATTCTATCTCTTGTGGCAGAGGCCATTATATGTGTAGCATTAGCTGAAAGATCTGCTTATGGGCTAATCGGATATGGGTCAGCATGAACAAGCGATTAGCAAAAGAAACTGAGAGTAAAGTAAATGAGCGAAAAGCATGAATATGCCAGTTTCATGATTCTTAAATCGTGGGGGAAATTTCTGAAAAGATGTCATTTGGGTATCAATGGCAGTGTGTATAACTCTGCATTTCAAAGAAAAAATGGTTACATATCAACTTAAGGGCATTTCTTTCAGAGGTTGATCAAGTGATAATTTTTTTTAATATTATAATATCATGTGATAATGCCTGAGTGTATTTATTTTACTTGTTTTTCATATTTGAGATGGGCGAAAGTTATAAGTTCCAAGAGATTAATCTATATAAAAATATACATAAAATATTATTAAGCATATTTTTACTAGCCTTTTGAGGGCATGTATACCGTTCTATAACCAATAAAGATTTGCAAGCATCTCACCCAAAAAAACAAATATTTGCAGGTAACTTTTATCTCTTCTATGTTCTATCCATCATTAGATAGAGTAATTTTATTACGGGGACATTTTTTTTTTCGAAGCATTCACGGTGAAACTTGACCATGGAGAATTGGTGATGCTCTCACTGCACGTCTGTAAGATTGTTTGTTGGGCTTAAACGGGCTTAGGATAATTGGTTTTGGGATATCATCTTGAGAAGAAACTCCACGAAAGCCACCGACGGGATTGAGTCTAGTAGAATGAGCTAGTCCCTCATAACGTAGAAATCTAAGGTTTGAATCCTCACAGAAAGAGATACCCATATTTAGTACTCGACAATGTCTTGAATATAATTACCTTTAATGAAAGGATACCTAGACCTAGCCCAAGGAAAAAAAAAAGTCCACAAAAGCCATGTAACTGTTGAATTTTGATGCACGGGAGATGCATGAAGACTACGAGCTAATAAGAGAGATTAAAACATGGTTAGCCGTGATTGGAACCTGATTTTCCTGACTTTTGAGAGAGGACAGAATGAGCAAGATGACTTGCTAGCTAAATTTGCACTGAAGAAGACAGCTTATGGTTTGGAAATTATGGGACCAGAGAGACAATGCGTGCTGTTCTAAGTGCTCATTTGAGGGGTTGTGGAATCCCAATACTATAGTTTGTTTTGTTTATTTCCGTTGTATAAAAACATTTTTTCATTTGCTCTAGAGTATCTCCAATTCACTTTGAATATGAAACTAACAACTTTCAATTTAACTTGTGTTCTCTATTTTATAGGATTGAAGCCGCTTACCACTTCAATTAACTGTCTGTTAGTTTAAGAGAACATTTGACGTTATATTATTTTCACCCTGTTATCTTATATCTTGTGTGATAATAAAGGGACGGTTTGGTGCACAAAGTTCTAGCGATGTTCAAGGAGGAACATATCCACTTTAGGTCTATTGTAGGTAGCCTTATGTCTTGTAAGTTAATATTACATACTGGCAAAACGAAAATTGATATTAAATATACATGGAGCATAGATGTTTTGCTTTTTGTGAAATTAATTTAGAGAGCTTTAGAATGATTATTTTTCTCATCAAACAACATTTATTACTTTTCCTCTTTTAATACGAGGCTGCAAACACCACATTTTATTCTGGCATAAAAAAGAAAAATAAGAGAAAAAAAAATTCTTTTCTATTTACTGTAATTGATTTTGGGAAAATTGGGAACAAAAACTTGGTCACAAATTTAATTGGAAAAAATATCTAGACCTCCATTGTCAAAAACACATTAAAAATATATGGAAGCTGAAATGCAAATTTTAGACTAGGTCTTTTCTTCTGCATTTTATCTTGGGTTAAGGGGCATACTTTTTTCAAATATGCATCTAAAACCATAACTTTTTCTTAAGATGCAAAAATGTCCATGAATGATCAAAAAATACCAATTCTATACGACGCAGACGTTGGTTATTTTTTGATTTAGTGGGCCCGTACTGGATTTTTAGAGCGGAGGTCTCAGAGCAATACGGCTTAAATCCCCCGAAACAAGCAGATACGTTTAGGTTGATTACCGTATTTGAAAAACAGGTGGGCATGGTGAACATTTCAAGTGGGAAAGAATAAGGGAACAAATTAATTATCTGAGAGTTTGAAGATGAAGTGCGCAGAGGAGCGAAAGATTAACTTCGATAATTGAGATAGGAAGTACGAGAAAACACGCTAGTGTGTTTTCTTTCTTTGGTGTCGTCCCCTGTTTTGGCCGTGTCTTCCGGTTGGAGTAATGTGTTTGGATTGAAAATGGGTGCAGGTACATGTGACGCAAGAAGACAACCTCGTTGGAACTTTGACGGTACGAGAAATGATATCGTACTTGCCGCTTCTGAAGAGGCCAGATAAGATGTCGTGGTTGGACAAGCGAGCTCTGGTGGAGAGCACAATAATAGCCGTGGGATTTCCGGATTGTGCCGACACGGTGATCGGAAACTGGCATCCCCGGGGAATCAGTGGCGGAGAGAAGAGAGAGTCAGCATCGCTTTGGAGATATGAACGAGACCCAGGTGATTATTTCTTGATGAAAACAGTGTGAGAGAGAGTTTAGAGGGAGGACAGGTTTGACCGGATAATGAGGGGGAGAGAGTGTGTGTGAGGGTTTGTTTTTTAAAAAATAAATCATTAAAAAATATAATGTGGGGCCCACTAAACTAAAAAGTAACCAAAATTTGCATCAGAGTTCATATTTTTGCTTCGAATTAAAAAATTTATGAATATTTTTATATCCTAAAAAGTTTTATAGTGTTAAATATACTTTTGATAAAAATATACGGGTATTTTTGCCTTTTAATCTATTTATTATTCATATTTTACATTTTAGCTTCTGCATTCTGCATTTTTTCTTGCGTGTTTTTGAATGGAGAAGTCTATGTTTTCATCCCTAGGTGAGTCTCTTATATTGCAAGTATCATCCTAGTTGTCACCTTTAAAATTGCCACTAAATGAACAACATTTTTATTTTATGCCTTCCAATGTAGCATGAATTGTGTTAATCAATTCTTAGATATGCAAAAGGACATGCCATTGTTTGTCACTAGATTAACAAGCAATGTGCCATATTGCTTGTATGTAACTGCTGTATTTTGAGAAAATTAATTAGCAATGAAAGCGAGGGTGGATAATAGAAGAATACAAGGTATAAAACTCAGTGTCATACTCTGACATAGGATATTTGTGTTTTTGATAAATTAGTGAAATCACATAATAACTAAAAGTTGAAGTTCCAAATCAGTCAGATAAATGAAATCATACAATAAATAGAAATTGTAGTCCCATATCGATCAGATAAATTCAAAACGAGGAGCGTTGGGGTTATAAAAGAGGAGGACCGACATGAGATATAAATCACACTACAATTTCTAATTTCTAATTTCTAATCGTTCATCCTAATTGGGTGAACAAGTTAAGTATGGAGATTGATTTTGGTCAGTTAATGGCATCCCAAATATTATTGGAGACTTGTCTTTATTCTAATATTTGGTATCCCGTTGATCTGATTAAATTTTTTTTCCACTAATAAAACCAATAAATGCATGAGACATAGGACTTTTTAGGTTATGCCGTTATGGAAAAATGGTAAATATTTGGGAAGAGCGATGGATATTAGTCATACCAAATTTTGGTATTGTTTCATTCCTTATTTCCAAAACAATTTCTTGTTTTTTGTAAAAAAAAATTGTTTGATGATTAGTTTTTTATTAGGTGTTCTGCAAAATAAAAAAAAAATTAATCCCCACTAGAAGATAAAAAAATCAAAACAACTTCTGCCTACCTTGTTATTTTTAATTTCGTGAAATTGAAAAAAAAAAAAAGAAGAAGAAGAGGCTGATAGATTTTTTTCTGCCCAAAATTTATTTTAAAAAATAGTTTCATATTTTATTTTGCTGTATGTTTTTTTGATAGAGTTTTGCTGTTTGCGTTTTTGTTCTCTGTTTTCCACCTCGTTTGCTATCTCACAGCTATTTATTGCCAAAAATGAAAGATAAAAGATCGCGATTGTACTCCACCTGTCCTTAATTTAAAGATTCGTTTTGAAATTCACCAATGTAGTATAAAGGCAGCCAAAATTAAGCTAAAGGTACAAATTTATCTTAAAAATTTTTAATTTTCATCTAAGGAGCTATACATTTGAAAGATTTTTTTTTTGTTTAACATTTAAATCATAGGAATGATGTTTTGTCCGCCATCCAAGTTAAATTTTATCTTTAATTAACTAATTATGCTGAATTGATAGACCCAAGTGTTTTGAAAAAATTAATTAGCAATGAAAGTGAAGGTGGATAGAGAGGAAATTAATATAGGGCATAAGTTTTAGTACCATACAACAACATTATATTTGTGTTTTTGATAAATAAGTGAAATTCCACAATAACTAAAAGTTGAAGTTTTATATCAGTCAACTCAGTGAAATCATACAATAAATAAAAATTGTAGTTCTATATCGGTCAAATTAGTTTAAAAAGAGGAACATAGAGGCTATAAAAGTGGAGTAGTGATATAGGATACAAAATCACACAACAATTTCTAATGGTTCATCCAAATCGGGTGAACAAGTTGAATATGATGACTGATTTTGGTCAGTCAATGGTATACCGGATATTATTATGGTCTTGTCTTTCTTTTAATATTTGGTATTCCATTGATCTAATTAAAATTTTTTATTTTCACTAATAAAACCAATAAATATGTTAAAAAGACGACAAATGCACGAGACTTAGGACTTTTTAGGTTATGGCAAATATTTGGGAAGAGCGATGGATATTAGTCATACCAAATTTTGGTCTTGTTTCATTCCTTATTTCCAAAAAAAAAAGTCTTGTTTTTTTTTTTTTTAAACCTGTTCGAAAATTACTTTTTAGTTAAATGTTCTGCAAAATAAAAAAAAATGCCTTCTAGAAGATAAAAAAAATCAGAACTTCTAACTGCCTAGTTATTTTTAATCCCGTGAAATTGGGGGGGGGGGGGGGAAGCAGAGAATAGATTTATTTCTACCCAAAAATAGTTTCATAATTTAATTTGCTGTATGTTTTTTTTGGGTAGAGTTTTGTTGTTTTTGTTTTTGTTCTCTATTTTCCATCTCCTTTGCTATGTCACGTCTTTTTTTCTAATTGAATGAATAGCATTCACTTTCGGCCAAAAAAAAAGAAAGATAAAAGAATGCGATTATACTCCATTTGTCATTAATTTAAATATTCGTTTTGAAATTCACCAATATTGTATAAAGGCAATTAAATAAAATCAGGCTTAAAGGTGTAAATTTACCCTTAAAGTTTTGAATTTTCACCTAGAGAGCTGCATATTTGAAAGTATTTTTGGATTCAACATGGCCTCGAAAGTTTTAAATCATCGCAATGTTGTTTTGGCCATCATGCAAGTTAAATTTTATCATTAGTTGACTAAATATACTAAATTAATAAACCCATATGTTTTGAAAAAGTTAATTAGCAATGAAAGTGAGGGTGGATAGAGAGGAATATAAGGCATAAATTTTAGTACCATACTTCAACATTAGATATTTGTGCTTTTGACAAATCAAGGAAATCACACTAACTAAAAGTTGAAGTTTCATATCAATCAAATCATTGAAATTGTACAATAACTAGACATTGAAGTCCCATATTGGTCAAATATGCTGAACTAATAAATCCACAATTAGCAATGAAAGTGAGGGTGGATAGAGAGCAATACAAGGCATACATTTTACTACCATACTTGAACATTAGATATTTGTGTTTTTGACAAATAAGTGAAATCACACAATAACTAAAAGTTGAAGTTTCATATCGATCAAATCATTGAATCGTACAATAACTAGACATTAAAGTCCCATATCGGTCAAACAAGTTGAACAAGAGGAGCGCGAAGGTTATAAAAGAGGAGAAGCAACATGGGATACACACAACAAGTTCTAATGGTTCATCCAGATCGGGTGAACAAGTTGAGTATGGAGACTGATTTTGGTCAGTCAATGGCATACCAAATATTATTAGAGGCTTGTCTTTCTTTTGATATTTGGTATCCCATTGATCTGATTAAAATTTGTGGTTTCCACTAATAAAACCAATCAATATATTAAAAAGCCAATAATCGCATGAGAATTGGGACTCTTTAGGTTATGGGAAAATGGTAAATATTTGGGAAGTGCGATGGACATTAGTCCTACCAAATTTTGATCTTGTTTCATTCCTTATTTCCAAAACAATTTCTTGGTTTTTTAAAAAACTTGTTTGATAATTAGTTTTTAGTCAAGTGTTATGCAAAATTAAAAAAAAAAAAAAACAATGCCTTCTACAAGATAAAAAAATCCAAAAAACTTCTACCTGCCTTGTTATTTTTAATTTCGTGAAATTGAAAAAAAAGAGGCTGAGGATATTTTTTTTCCGGCCCAAAATTTATTTTGAAAAATAGTTTCATAATTTATTTTGGGAAAAATTCTAAAAAAATACAATTGAAAATGGAAAAAGATAAATTGGTGCCACAAATCTATCAAATTATAAGTCAAAACTGAAGTAAGAATCTGGGATTTCCAATTCTGACTAAATGACCAAAATGTCTTTAGTTCAGTTCACAAGTTTCAGGGATAAATAACAATATCTGTATCTATATTAACAATAACAGATTTTACATTAACGACTTTATTATTTTCATGTTTTGACAACTTCATATCTAGAAAATCAGGGATAATTTTGAGGGCACAAGTTTCAGGGGTCAATAATAACATATGTATCTCTATTAACAACATCACATTTTATATCAAAGACTTTACTTTCATGTTTCACAACTTCATACTTTAAAAACCAAGGATAACTTTGAGGGTACAAGTTTTTTTGGGTCAATAATAACATTTATATCTATATTAACAACATCAGATTTTACATTAACGACTTCCCTTTCATATTTTATAAATGAACTAAGGATAATTTGATCAAAATTAGAAATCTCATATTCCTACTTTAGTTTTAACATGAGATTTTATAAATTCGCAACATTAATTTATCTTTTCCCATTTTTAAATGTATTTTTCTGAAATTTTTCCTTTATTTTGCTGTATATTTTTTTGGTAGAGTTTTGCTGTTTGTTTTTTTGTTCTCTGTTTTCCATCTCGTTTGCTATGTCACAGCTATTATTTGCTAATTGAATGAATAGCATCCACTTTTGGCCAAAAATGAAAGATAAAAGAATGCCATTATATTCCATCTGTCCTTAATTTAAAGATTCATTTTGAAATTCATGAATGTAGTATAAAGGCCACTAAAATTAGGTTCAAAGTGCAAATTTATCTTGAAAGTTTTATATTTTCACTTAGAGAGTTGTACAATTGAAAGTTTTTTTGGGTTCAAAATTGCTTAGAAAGTTTTTATTCATAGCAATATTGTTTCGGCCACCATCCAAATTAAATTTTATCGTTAATTGACTTAATATGTTGAACAAATAAACCCATGTGTTTTGGGAAAATTAATTAGCAATGAAAGTGCAAGGGGATAGAGAGGAATATAAGGCATGAATTTTAGTACCATACTTCGACATCAGGTATTTGTGTTTTTGACAATTTAGTGAAATGACACCGTAACTAAAAGTTGAAGTTCCATATCAATTAAATAAGTGAAATCGTACAATAAATAGAAATTCTAGTCCCATATCGATCAAATAAGTTCAAAAAGAGGAGCACAGAGGTTATAAAAGAGGAGGAGCGATATAGGATATAAATCACACAACAATTTCTAATGGTTCATCTAAATTGGGTGAACAAGTTGAATAAGGAGACTAATTTTGATCAGTCAACGGCATACTAAATATTATTAGAGACTTGTCTTTCTTTTGATATTTGGTATCCCATTGATCTGATTAAAATTTTTTGTTTCCACTAATAAAACCAATCAATGTACTTAAAAGGCAATAATCGCATGAGACTTGGGACTTTTTAGGTCATGGAAAAATAGTAAATATGTGGGAAGAGCGATGGATAGTAGTCTTACCAAATGTTGGTCTTGTTTGATTCCTTATTTCCAAAACAATTTCTTGATTTTTAAAAAACTTGTTTGATAATTAGTTCTTAGTTAAGTGTTATGCAAAATAAAAAAACAATGCCTTCTAGAAGATAAAAAAAATCAAAACAACTTCTACCCTCCTCCTTAGGGGTGTGCATTCGGTGTTCGGTTCAATTTTTGGTGATAACCAAAAAAACCGAACAACCGAATTTACGTAATTTTACTGACCAAACTGAAACCGAAATATTGAAATAACCGACTAATATTGGTTCGGTTTTTGATATAGTTCAGTTATTGGGCCTTGTGGCTTTTTTTTTTTTCTACAAGCCTATCTAATGCCAAAAATCTACAATTCTGCAACCTTATTGGGCCTTGTGGCCTTTTTTTTTTCCTACAAGCCTATCTAATGCCAAAAAACTACAAGTCTACAACCCAAACAAATAATCTAATAATTACATACCAGTTTTACGCAATAAAACCAAAGGTGATTTTCAAATTTCAGCAAGCATTTAATACTTGTTTTTTACACAATCAAACTCATGTATTGTAAAACAGTGAAAGATGCAACATAATTTACAATTACATGAACGGAGGTCTGAAGCATTAGTAGAGGCCTTGCTTTATACATCAAAAGAATTACTGAATTGAAGGTCAGGAATTACTACCAACTGGAAGTCTGCCCTCATATTGGCTAACATCAAAATACAAGCTAAACATTTATCATATTGACCAACTATCTTTAAAAGAAAGCATATTGAATATCAAAAAATTAAACTTGATATACAACAAATTCTAATTCTGCCTTGCTCCTGATTCTTGAATGCCCCTTGTACAATTGAAGGAAAGACAAAAATCAAGCACTTACCAAAATAAATATAGTATATCAATGATTATATTACTACAAGTATGACAAGGATTATAATACAGAAATCTGCTTCATATACCAGAAAAATTAAATATTACAGGTATGAAAAGGAAAATTTGCTTACAAAATCTACTTCATAGACCAGAATCAAGCACTTACCAAAATCTACTTCATATACCAGAATCAAGTACTAACCAAAATCTGCTTCATATACCAGAATAAATATAGTATATTAATGATTATATTACTACAAGTATGACTATTACAAGTATGACAAGGATTATATTACAGAAATCTGCTTGATATACTAGAAAAATTAAATATTACAAGTATGACAAGGAAAATTTGCTTACAAAATCTGCTTCATATACCAGAATCAAACACTTACCAAAATCTGCATCATATACCAGAATCAAGCACTTACCAAAATCTGCTTCATATACCAGAAAAATTAAATAATGCAATGATTATATTACAAGTATGATAAGAAAAATTTGCTTACAAAATCTGAAGTTTCCCATATTGCAGCTAGAAGATATCAACATTTATCTCCAATGCAATTTTTTTGCAAATCTAGCAAATTAAAAAACTGATCAGACTTCATATACTAGAATAAATATAGTATTAAAACTATAAAGTTGTATTGCATTAAGTATAAAAAATCATTACCAAGCTCAATCTTTTGTACATCATCATCTCCTTCTTCAACAAGATATTCCAATGATTGCCTAAGCCAATATTGAGCACAAATTAGAGATTGAACAATTTTATGAGTCAAAGAGCTTAGGGGTGTGCATTCGGTGTTCGGTTCAATTTTTGGTGATAACCAAAAAAACCGAACAACCGAATTTACGTAATTTTACTGACCAAACTGAAACCGAAATATTGAAATAACCGACTAATATTGGTTCGGTTTTTGATATAGTTCAGTTATTGGGCCTTGTGGCTTTTTTTTTTTCTACAAGCCTATCTAATGCCAAAAATCTACAATTCTGCAACCTTATTGGGCCTTGTGGCCTTTTTTTTTTCCTACAAGCCTATCTAATGCCAAAAAACTACAAGTCTACAACCCAAACAAATAATCTAATAATTACATACCAGTTTTACGCAATAAAACCAAAGGTGATTTTCAAATTTCAGCAAGCATTTAATACTTGTTTTTTACACAATCAAACTCATGTATTGTAAAACAGTGAAAGATGCAACATAATTTACAATTACATGAACGGAGGTCTGAAGCATTAGTAGAGGCCTTGCTTTATACATCAAAAGAATTACTGAATTGAAGGTCAGGAATTACTACCAACTGGAAGTCTGCCCTCATATTGGCTAACATCAAAATACAAGCTAAACATTTATCATATTGACCAACTATCTTTAAAAGAAAGCATATTGAATATCAAAAAATTAAACTTGATATACAACAAATTCTAATTCTGCCTTGCTCCTGATTCTTGAATGCCCCTTGTACAATTGAAGGAAAGACAAAAATCAAGCACTTACCAAAATAAATATAGTATATCAATGATTATATTACTACAAGTATGACAAGGATTATAATACAGAAATCTGCTTCATATACCAGAAAAATTAAATATTACAGGTATGAAAAGGAAAATTTGCTTACAAAATCTACTTCATAGACCAGAATCAAGCACTTACCAAAATCTACTTCATATACCAGAATCAAGTACTAACCAAAATCTGCTTCATATACCAGAATAAATATAGTATATTAATGATTATATTACTACAAGTATGACTATTACAAGTATGACAAGGATTATATTACAGAAATCTGCTTGATATACTAGAAAAATTAAATATTACAAGTATGACAAGGAAAATTTGCTTACAAAATCTGCTTCATATACCAGAATCAAACACTTACCAAAATCTGCATCATATACCAGAATCAAGCACTTACCAAAATCTGCTTCATATACCAGAAAAATTAAATAATGCAATGATTATATTACAAGTATGATAAGAAAAATTTGCTTACAAAATCTGAAGTTTCCCATATTGCAGCTAGAAGATATCAACATTTGTCTCCAATGCAATTTTTTTGCAAATCTAGCAAATTAAAAAACTGATCAGACTTCATATACTAGAATAAATATAGTATTAAAACTATAAAGTTGTATTGCATTAAGTATAAAAAATCATTACCAAGCTCAATCTTTTGTACATCATCATCTCCTTCTTCAACAAGATATTCCAATGATTGCCTAAGCCAATATTGAGCACAAATTAGAGATTGAACAATTTTATGAGTCAAAGAGCTCCTAAATGAATCTAGAACCCCCTGGTGCTGAATGTAGATTCTGAGGCAACCGTGAAAATTGGCATAGCCAAGACATCTCTTGCAACTTGAGAACGAACAGGAAATCTAGGACTATTCAGTTTCCACCAACCTAACATATCAAAGTCATCTTTTCTAATTTTAATTTCTTCATTCAAATACCTATCAACCTCAGTTCTACTTGTCTTTTCACCTAAATTTTTATCCATGAATAATCGCTCCTCTATATGAAAGCAATTTTCTAATTTTAGCATCAGGATCTTCATCACCATGAAGATCTTCTTCCATGTCATGCAACAGCTCAGTTTCAGATTGGGTTGATGAATGAAAACTTTGATTGTATTTATTATACATTGAAATCACAACTTGTTTAATTTGTATCACTAATTGTTCACTAACTGTGTGTGAATACATCTTGGACAAAGCAAATTGCACCCATTTCAACTTATATAGGGGATCAATGACAGTAACAACATAAAGAAGTTTATTCATCTTTAAAGGATCTCCCCAATATTTATCATACTTCTCTTTCATTTTTTTTTTTTTGCAATGTTTGCTGTCTCCATAACTTATTCTAAAAAATAGTTTCATAATTCCTCCTTATTTTTAATTCCACGAAATTGAAAAAGAAGAAGCGGAGAATAGATTTTTTCTGCCCAAAACTTATTCTAAAAAATAGTTTCATGATTTATTTTGCTGTTTGTTTTTTCCCTCAGTTTTCCATCTCGTTTGCTATGTCATAGCTATTTGCTATTGGAATGAATAGCATTTACTTTCGGCCGAAAAAGAAAGATAAAAGAACTTGATTATAAAAGGGGAGGGTGATGTCCCCCTCTTTTCATTTGGTTTAAAAATTTATGATCTGTTTGGTTGGAAGGGTAGGAAAGTAAGGAAAGGAAAAAAAAAGCCCATTCTGTTGTTTTGTTTGAAATTTTAGAGGGGAAGGGAGTCAAAATTTGATGATTTCTGTAACACCCTAAAATTTATATTCACAAAAAATATTATAAATATTTGAGAAATTCAATAAAATGGTGAATATTTATAAATTTGGAATTTATGAATTTTATAAATGTTCATTTTCATGAGAAAATGGGTAAAATAATTATGGAATTAATTTGGGTAATTTAAAAGACCCAATATTAAGGTCCAAAAATGAAGGAATATTAGAGAAAATATTTGGTCCAAAAGTAGATAAAAACTGGCCAAGGAAAAATAAGAAAAGAAATTGGATTAGAAAGACAATGGCAAAATCGTAATTTTGCCAAATTATCACAAAATTAATTATTTTCCAATTAATTGAAGTTAATTTCAATTAATTAAGGAAAATAAAGGTGAAAAATATATTTAGAATAAATTGGTCAATTAAATATGAATTTATGAAAAAATTTGAGCAAAAATGCAAATTTGACTAAAAATGGAATTTTATTTGTATACGTAACTGAAACAAGTTGTGAAACCAATTGAGATCATAGGGAGGGACCTCTAGGTGTCTACTACATGTGGCATAAATAAGAAAATATTGGTTGGACATGATGGCATGGTTACATGAATGTAGGAAGTTATGTAACAAAAATTAGTTTTGGAATTTTTGGAAAATTCCATAAATCATTAAAATAATACATGATATTAAAATATATCATCCTCATCCTCTTCCTTCAGCATTTCACACACAGAACAGCAGCTGAATATAGAGAAAGAATGTTTGGAATTGTAGAGAGAGAAAGAAGAAGAAAAATCACAAGATAAGCCGATTTCTCCGACGATTTAGCTCCTAACACGTATAACTCCGACCCTAAGCTACTATTCTTTGTTCTTTAAGGTTTGGAGGCTCAAAAATTTTTTCTCTAAAGGTTACGGTTTCCACCATATTTGGGAAAAGCTTGTGGGAGTTTGAGGTAACTTCAAAACCTTCGTGTATTAACTATTCTGACTGCTGTAGGCAATTTAGTCGGTGAAATTTCGTCGGATTGCCATTGGTTTTAAATTTTGGAAAAGCATGTACCTAAGGGTTATGCTGCCCAATTTTAGTTCAAATGGTTGTTATAACTCAATTAGATGGTTAATAAAGTGGTTAGAAGTAGAAAGGAATGCGTTTATGGAACCGAAATCGCAAAACCCTGATTTTTTATAGAGAACACCATTATTTTAGCTAGGGATTTTAAAGGGCTTTAGAGTTGGATTTTCAATGATTTGATGGTTCCATTGGGTTTAGGAGGGAAAATTAGGTGAGGTTACAGTTGGGCACTTTTTCGAAAAAGACCAAGAAAACATAATTACAGAAATGCTCCTAAAACCCTAAAAGTAGGGCTGCCAAGGGCAATGTTGTAATTTGAAAATGAATTTGGTAATTTCGAGCCCAAAAATGGATTCCTTGGGCGAAAATATGTCAGGATAGTCCTAGTCAAAATTTTGGAAAAACGTGCCATCGGGCCGGGTACGGCGAGGCCTGGCTAGGGTCCCGGGGGCATTTTGGTAATTTTTTATCATAGACTAATATAACTACAAGAAACACTATGGAAGTGTCTAAAATGATACTTGGATAGGTTATGACCCATTTCTTGTACATTTAATATTTTAGGACCGAATCGAGAGCCGAAAGTCGACATGTTTCATAAGGTACACAAAAAGGGGTCGATAGAACTTCAAGACAGGGACATTATCCTTCATACATCATGCCATAGTTATATGATTGTATGGATGTCATTGTAGTAAATGTACTATATTAATTAACATGTTTTGCCCAGAGAAGGGCTAGTAGTGTCAGAGGCACTTATACTGGAGTTGGTGAGAACCCAACTAGTGCAAAATAAGTGGAGCTGGGCCCTACTCATGTATACATGTAGATAATATGTTTATATTGTTGATTAATTGGTGCATACATGGCACATATCATATTTACTTTTCGCATTTTCTATGAATGATACCATGTTTCTACTGGGATTCTTCGGAATCTCACCCCTTTTTTCTAAACAAAATATCTCAGCAGGTGCCAATGGAGCAAAAGGCAAAGATGAAGACCAAGGAAAGTGACTGGCATGTATCTCTAGGTAAATACAAAGTTCGTGCTTATAAATAGTCTATGTCTAAAATACTTTTGGATATTTTGTAATAGTGGTATATATTGTCGCATTCTGTATGGTTGACTTTGGACTGTAAACAAATAATTTTGTCAGTATATATGTACTCTTCTGTATGCATGTGGAACTTGGCCTCTATTACTCTGTGTATATCGAAATGGAAATGGGTGTTGACAATATCTCCCCTGTCCCTATTTTATTTTGGTTCCCTTTAAATTGGGGTTTTTTTTTAAAAGGAGCAAAATATCTTGACTAGTTTGCCCCCATTATATATTTTATATCTCACTAATGACCATGCTTGAAGCTCTCGCGTCTACCGCCTCAACTCCCTCTGCTTTCTACCATGAATGCTGTTGCAGCTTGCTTGGAGTGATGAAGTCTTGCCTGAGAGAGTAGAGTTTTGTGCTAATTAGATAGGGAGAGAGCCATGCCATTTCTGCTTTAAGGTTTTGTTGCAACTTGCTTGGAGAAATGAAGTCAAGCCTGAAGATGCGTAGAGGATGAAGTTGATTAGATTTCAACTCTTCAACACACCCTGTCAATTAGTTCATTCTTTTCCCTTTTTGGCCATACGTTCTTCCTCTTCCTTTTACGTTCTTCCTCTTCCTTTTTTTGTTGATGAAGTTTTTCCCCCCAATGAAGTATGTTCTTCCTTTCCCATATGCTATCTTTTTTTTTTTTGTATGCCCAGGTTTTCCATATGCTATCTAACACCACATATTATATCATTTTTGTATATTTTTTTATCGTCAAAGTAAAATTGTTAAATTAATTTTTAAAATATATTATTTTACTAATTAAAAATATCATTATAGTAGTATTTTTATATCCCTGTTAAAATAGAAATAAACATATTTTTACCGACAAGTATGAATAAAAATATAAAATTAAGATGAAGGGTAAAATGGTAAATTGATTAATATCACTCATCCCCTCTCCTTTTAAACCAAACAGGGGATCATTAAAAACTCATTTCATCCCCTCCATTCTAACTAAACCAAACAAGGTAACCCCTTATCATTTCCCTCAATCCATTCCCCTTCATCCCATCCCTTCAAACCAAACACACCCTTAGAGGTGAGGGGACCCAAAACATTCAATTCCTTCCCTTCTTGTACCCCATCTTGGCACCCCTTCAAATTGGGAGTTTTAGACGGAGGCAAAATTTTGGACAATTTTACCCTTGTAATATATATGTTATTCTAATATTATCCATGATGAAAAATAAAAAAAAATATTATTATTATAAAATCAATTTAAAATAAAAATAATTTATTATACAAAAATTATTATAATTAAAATAATATTAATAAAAAATTTATTTAATGTAAAAAATATATTTTTATTATAACTAAAAAATATATTTAAATTAAATATAATTTTAAATAAAAATATTATTATAATATATTAATATAATTAAAAAATATATTATTTTCATTAAAATTTAATAAAAACTATATTTCATATTAAAAATATATTAGTATAAATAAAAAATACTATTATATTTAAAAAATATAATATATAATTAATTAAAACACAAAATATATTTTTAAAGACAAAAAATATTATTTCATGTTTAAAACATATTATTATATTGATTTTAAATAAAATTATTATTATATTAATTAGATAAGATGTACCTTATTTTATATAATATAAATAAAAAATAGGGTAAATGTGCAATTTTAACAATAATGTTTTGTGACAGGGGCAACTAGCACTATAAAGTTTTCAGATGGGTTAAAACACACACAACTATTGAAAAGTGGGGCAATTTTACCACAATCGTTAAGTCTGAGATAATGTCCGTTAGTTTAGGTAGAATGGGTCCCACCCATTGCACAACTGTTATCTATTTGTGTCCTTTGACTATTTGAAAGCAACATGTCTGAAGACGCCTGAGGACATCTATTTTCCTTGAGCCATCCGTTGAAGATGCATCTCCCTCCCTGAGCCCTCAATTAAAGACACATGAAGACCTTTCCTCGCTTTAATTCTTTCAGACTCGGTAGGTGGGAGTGAGTTAACTCTATTCGGCTCCTCCATTGAAGAATCGATTGGCAAGAAGGAGGGAGCAGTGGAACTCATAAACATATGTCGGAAAGGAGGAGGAGGATTCGAAATTGTCGAAAGTGGCAGGTGGGAGTCTTCTATATCTGTCGAACTCATAACTCCAAACCCTCTTATACTTCTATAATTATTTGTCGAACTCAGAATTGAAGGAGTCGTAAGTGTCACCAAAACGCAAGATAGACTTTACAATGAGAATAGCATGTCTCGAAGAGGAAACAATGGTCGTAGATTCTTTGAAGAGCTCAACGCAATACAATTTAAAGTGAGGATTCTTAAACACAAAGATGAGATTAATGATAAGAAACTTAGAATGACGAAGTTGAAGTTCAAGTATCCTTAGCTTTATTGTTAATTACGTGGGTGTGGTTGTTTATTATGTAGTATGATTGTGAAAATGAAGAACAATGGAAGGAGAAGAACAAGCAAATGCATGTATGTGCTAAGGCATTGTTATATATACGTGTTGTATGATGTTGTTGTGTCAGACACTTCAAATTAAACCAAGTTATATATATTCACAATGAAAAGGTGTTACAAAAGTCCTAGCTAAATTGTTTTTTATTTGCCAATAATTCCTAGGTGATATATACAACATATTATATATGTATATATATTAAGCCTCACACTTAGTGATATTATTCCTGTAACGATACAGTGAAGGTGTAAATAGTTGAAGGAAATGGAAGACATTAGTCAAGAAAGCAAGGATTGTGGAGAATAATCATAAAGAAGGAAAGAAGAAATAGTATGACTGTTGAAATATAACCGTTGGAAGCTTCTGACGTAGAAATCCATTTTCCAATTCATGTGTTAATCCTTGTTTGATCACCTGAAAAATGCTTAATCACTAATATAATAAAGTGTTAGAGTGATTGGAAGCAAGAAGAATGAATTACAAAATCATTTCAACGATTTTCTGAAATTTCGAGTTTTCTAGAGATGAAGATGTTTGAATAAGCCTATGAATCTAATAACTATAATTCTTTGGATATAAATTCAAATTAGGCAAATGACCTATCATTAGAAAGCTCTTCCAATGTACATTCTAATGAAAAAAAAATCAACTACAAACTCATTGTATTATGAAAGTTATGATCCAAATACTGACTACTGTTCTGGACAGAGTTTGAATTCATGAGTGTCAACTTCTAGAAAACATATCTCTTCGTATATAACTCCAAATATGACCCATGACCTATCTATAGAAAGATCATTAAGTCTAATTTCATATGCCATTAGTTTCAACTCAATTGGATGTGTATTTTGAGAGTTATGTCCAAAATACTGAACCTGTTTTAAAATATGACGGTGATTTGAATGTCATTTTCCAAGATTCATATCTCCTTCATATGAGCTCTTTTTAACTTGATCTTGGTGTCAAAATACGCATTGGAAGTCTAGTTTCATATGAATTAAGTTTCACCTCAATTGGAGTTATGGTTTGGAAGATATGACCAAATTACTAAAGCTCTGTCATGCTGAATGAAAACAGAGTCAAGTGATAAATCGATTTGGTTTCTTGGTAAATTGATTTATCTTTGATTTCTCAATGACATAAATCACTTTGCCTATACCTTAAATCGATTTACCTTATTTTATAACATTTAGATGCCATGATAAATCGATTTAAATAGTAGTAAATTGATTTACTTGAGTTTTGAAAACCATATAACCTTCGGCCAGATTTGTAAATCAATTTGCAACTTTCATACATCGATTTATTTCACATTTGAGAATTTGTCAATTTATGTAAATCGATTTGCAACATCCATAAATCGATTTACTTCATATTTGAAAAATTGGTTACTTTGCTATTTTAAGTAAATCGATTTACAGCTTCTCTAAATCAATTTACTACACATTTAAGAACTTAGCAAAGGTCTTCGGGCATCTTTAATTAAGGGCTCAGGGAGGGAGATGCTTCTTCAATGGATGACTCAAGGAAAATAGATGTCCTCAGGTGTCTTCATATGTGATGCTTTCAAACAGTCAAATGAGACAAATAGATGACAGTTGTGCAATGGGTAGGACCCATTCTACCTAAACTAACGGATGTTTTCTCAGACTTAACGGTTGTGGTAAAATTGCCCCACTTTTCAATGTTTGTGTGTGTTTTAACCCCTCTAAAAAACTTTGTGGTTCTAGTTGCCCTTGACATAAAATATTGTTGTTAAAATTGCAACTTTACCGTAAAAAATATAACCAAATATGTCATGGTAGAATAGAATTGTAAGTTGCTATCATTCTTCCTCTCCCCTCACCTCTTTAACTAACTAATGAATTATTAAAAACCCCTAACCTCCTTTCCTTAACAACCAAACAAAACAAAACAATCTTCTACCATTTTCTTCCATCCCCTCCCTTTTAGGCTTTAAACTAAATAAGAGATTATTAAAAACTATTCACCTCCTCTCCCTACCAACCAAATCAAAATAATTTTCATCTTAATTGTTGTATGGATAAAGATTCTGATGTGCATGTTTGAGTTAGCATTCAAGAAATATGTTCACGTAAGTTAAGACAAAACTCCTCTCATAGACTTACCTAGTACACTATAAATTGTTGGAGGGGCTGGATCTCTGAGGAGTACAAGAATAAGAGATGAAGAAAAAAATAGTGCACAATATTTTCAGGACGTGGGTAACACTTTCCTTTAGACTTAATTCGCCCTCACTTATACCTATTTTATAAAGTGCAAGTTGGATTGATGGGTGAATTTCCTGCAGGATATAATAAAGACCATTAAGTATGGATTGCACTCCCAACAGTCAAGTCAAAACAACAATGACTTTTACAAAGTGATAATTTGACTTTATCATTATGTGCGTTTAAGGACAAAGGCAATGAGTTTGATCTTTTGTTATTATGTGATTTTTGGTGTTGTATCGTATGTCACAAATGAAGTGATGTTGTAAGATATTTATAAACCATGAAGTGATGTCTTACAGTGGTACCTTTTAAAGCAATACCACTTCAGTTAAAAATCATAATTATATGTTAGATTCATGAATCTTCATGAACCAACATAAATGACTAATGGTTATTTAAAACAATTCTTCTATGAAGAGTTATGCCATTATGGTATGTAGGGTTTTTTTTTTTTTAAAAAAAAAATCAACACAACCTTTCATTAAGAACTTTTAGTCATAACTTTTCATACATGTTTCTAGGAACCAAAGAGACATAAACTTAGTAACTTTTAATATTATAACTCTCGACACAACCCTTCACATAAATTCCTTACCTTATAACAAACACATCTTTTCATTTTAAAATATTCTAACATAAATTATATTAGAAACACAGATTCTACAGCTAACCTAAATAGGCACTATATCATGTAAAGATTTCCAGTCACACATGATCCCGAGTTACATTTTTCACATGTAGGTTTACAATTAGATAATTAGATGGAAAAAGACACTAAAAGTTTTGGACTGGTTTGTTTATCGTTTTCAACTCCTCAAAACTACGCAAATGAGTAAGAAGAGTCTGGGGAGAAGTGACGCTGGAGATCTTAGTAATAATAAATATGACTTTGTGATATGTTAAGTTTTTTTAACGACAAATTAACAGCTTTAATGACATGAGTTGGTGATGTTTTGATGTCGCAAGTGAGTGGGAATAATCAAATTCAAACAAAATTATTTTACAATCATAACTAACGTTTTTTAGGGTCTGTTTGGTGTGAGGGATTTGGAGGGGAAGGGAGGGGAGGGGAAATTTTTATGGGTTGAATTTTAAAAGATTGAAGAAGTAGGGTAATAAAATTTTAATAAAGAGAATATATAAGATAAAAAAGTAAGAAAAATTAATGAAAAATTTTTAACCCCACTTCTCTAATGTTTTTTAAATGTATGAGAGTGGACTGCAACTTTATTTTTCTTTAATAACTCGTGAGAAAAAATTAAAGTTGAATTATAATAAAAAATATATACATATATATATAGAACAATAATAATAAAATATAATTTTAAATATATATATATATATATATTTGTATTAGATGTTGTTTTTAGTTTTATGGCATAAAAATGTTATTTATAATTAAACTTTATTATATATTTAATAGAGTTTGTAAAAAATCACTTATAACGTAAGGGTAAAGTTGTCTATGTGAAAATAATTTTTCTTTCCTGAACAAAACAAGATAACATTAAAATCCCTCCTATCCCCTCCTTTCTGATCAATCCAAATAAGGTAATATTAAAATCCCTTCTATCCCCTCCCCTCCATTAAAATCCCTCCCCTTCCCTCCATTGAACCAAACAGAGCCTTAATGGTAGGGCATTATTACAATTTGGAATTTAGGGCAACATTAAGTCAAAAAAACACTTTTGAGTGAAAGCTTCTGATAATAAATTTACAACTTAAAATAAAAATAAAAAATTGAAATGGATGACATGTGAACGAGTCATCTCATACGTCCAGAGTGATATTACTATGATGGGAAAACTTTTAGGATGGCTTTAAATCCCAACAAACTTCCAAACCTAGTGCTTTTAAATGAAAACTTCCAAGTCAAATTTTAATCCCTAAAATTAACTAATGTCTAAATTTTTTTAATTGTTTTCAATTCTTTAATTAAGTGTAATGATTAGCAAAATTTTACTATTTATCACAATACATGAAATATATTAGAACTCTTCCTATAATTACAGAAAAGAGTCTTTTAAAAAGAGCCATTATACAGCTCCAATTTGGGTTTTATATTAAAAATGGGGAGAGTATATAATATTCAAAATATTTTATCATCCTAGCAATAATTTTTTTTGGGTATAATCAAGGGTTTCTTCATTCGAGGCTTAGAATGCAAATGATTTTTATTTCTTCTAATAGGTGCCTTTTTCAAAATTCGAATATGTTTTTTTTCCTTGTATTCTTCTTTTTATAGGGTTGAGGTTACTCATCACTTCAGCTAGAAACTTATTAGTTTTAATAATAAAATTTACTTTTTTTTCCCGAAACAATAAAATTTACTTATCCTAAGTTATACTATCATAACCCTTCCTTTTTCATGGTAATTAAATTCATCATAACAATTTTTTTAATGATTAATTCATCATAACAATTTATTTGTGAGAAGTTTTTACGCAAGTAAAATACAATGTAATAGCATGACCATAAAAACATTTGTATCTTTAATGTACGACAAATGTAAAATTCTTACAAGTAAATATGATGATAAAATAATACTACATTCCCATTTAAAATTTTTAAAGTTACATATTATGTGTGTGTTTGAATTAGTTTTTGAAAAATAGTTTTTATGATTTATGAGGTAAGTATGTGAGAGAAATTTTATCTTTATTTATGAAAAAAATTTTTAAAACCGCAATTTGAAACTTATCTAAAAAGTCATCTAATAATTACTTTTTTTTAAAGCTTAGTTCGGGAGGCGATTTCATTATACTATTAACCGAGTAATAGAGGAGGCTTATTAGTCTTGGCAAAAAAAGAGTAGGCTTATTAGGAAGTAGTAAGAAGCTTGAAACACCATGGCTGCCCGCTGAACTCCGAGTCAGATCAAGGCTTAAACCCTAGAACCATGAAACGGACTCTGCTCGGCAACGTCTCTCTCTACACTCGCAGTCTTCTCCACTCTCCTTTTTCACACCGTCCATACCCTAATTCCTCAATTGCCCCACTCGCCACTTCCACCCGCACCCGCCTCAGATTCTTCTCCTCCGGCGGCGGCGACTCCAAAGAAAACCCCAACCCTACTACTGAAACGAGCGTGACGCCTCCTGTGAAAAAGGATGTCCTCGCCGACGTTCAGGATGTCGGTAACAAAGGTAACTACGGAGATGCCTGTTGGCTGTTGTGAATGTAGTTTATCTCATCTCGCTTGTACGTAGTGTGCTCTTAACTTATATGAAGCAGTGTGAAGAAGATTGGATTGGTTGTACTGGAAATGCTTTAGATTTATTTATCATTCCTTTTCATTTTTGGCAGCTTACGTGTTCTTCAGTGTACGCCATTTAACATATTAGTATTATAGATCTGGTAACTGGGTGATCCCACTTGATTTGATTTATATAGTGTAGCTGAATTTATTGATGAACTTTGTGCCTGTAGACATACTTTATACGTGCGTCTCAATGTTTAATCTTGGACTTCATACATTTGACTTATTGTGATTTAATTTTATGCCCGGCTAAAAAATTTAAGGACATTTTGGTTTTTAGATCTTAAAACACAGATAGAGAAGTACTTTGAGGGTGATGAGGAAGCACTTCCAACTATTTTTGAGTCAATTTTGAGGAGAAAGTTAGTGGAGAAGCATGAGGAGACAGATGATGAGTTGCTGGATGAACTACAGATGCAGCCAATTGATGATGTTAAAGACCAGGAGTTTGAATCAGATTTTGAGGAGCTTCATGAGACCGATGATGAGATTGATGATTTATATAATGCAAGGGACATTGTTATGAAGAGGATGGCAAAAGACAAATACTTCAACATGGATGAGAAGAAGTGGGCTGAGCTTGTTGAGGATGGGGTTAAACATGGAGCGCTTATGGACACAAAAGAGTGTGAGGAGATTCTGGAAGATATGCTTAGCTGGGACAAACTCCTTCCAGGTATAACATTATTCTTTAACTAGGCCCTTTGCTTTTATTCATGGTTTCTTTTGCTGTGAAATTCTTCGTTTATTTTTTCTTTCCATTAGTAATATTGGATGGCATCGAACATGATGCTTGAATGGGGATTATGAGATTCTGTTTAGAAGAGTTCTTTATTGATATCTATGATTTGAAATATCCAAGAAGCTACAACCGATTGATTGAGGATGCTATACTGTTATTCAGTCATGCAGTCAAAATTGCTGATGGTTGTTCTATGCATCTAATTTATTGTGTGCTTAGACATTACACCTCACTTCCCTGAGGCTAGCCGTTAGTAGGACCTTGTGAGTTTAGGCATAACTTTGTTTCAGTGTCATCTATGCAATTTCATTTCTCTGCCCAAGCAAGCTCTGATGTATTTGTTGTTTTATTAAATTGTATAGTTCATGATTATGAAAATGATGAATGATGATTAGGATAATTTACTATCTTCACTTGGCTTCCAGTTTTAATCATCTGGTAAAATATATAATATTTAAAAACTTGGCATTTTCTTTTGCATTTGATATCCTTTGGTTAGTATTGTGCGCAAAGGGTTAAAGATACAAGTTTTTCGAGAATCTGAGCCTCTGAGGGAGTCCTTGGTGTAATAAGTATCTTCCTGAACAGGAGTTGTTTTCATTCCATCAATTGGTTGGTGCTTGGTATTTTTGGCTAAACAGATTATGTTACAGTGGAGTTCGGATTAAGGGTTTGATCTTGGTTGAATTTAATCTGTTAGCACACCTTAAATCTTAGTATGACATGCTTCGGACATTCTATGCATGGTTTGAAAGGCAATTAGTGCGCAATTTCAACTTTGTTTATTTAAGCTACATTTGATAATTTGCTGATTTTTGTGTTGGATGAAATGTCTTTTATAGATGAAATAAAAAAGAAGGTGGAAGAAAAATTCAATGCACTAGGGGATATGTGTGAAAGAGGGGAGCTTGAACCTGAGGAAGCTTATGAACATTTTAAGAAGTTTGAGGATGAAATGGTTGCAGAATACATGAAGATGATGGAAACAGAGGAGCTTCCACAGTTTGACAAAACTGATTTACCTGACAAGAAAAAGGACTTAGATGACCCACCTGGTGAAGGTCCAATTCTCCGGTGGCAAACTCGGGTAGTCTTTGCACCTGGTGGTGATGCTTGGCATCCCAAAAACAGAAAAGTGAAATTGTCTGTTACAGTAAAGGAGCTTGGGCTTTCAAAATACCAATTTCGTCGACTCAGGGCACTGGTTGGCAAACGTTACCATCCTGGGAAAGACGAACTTACCATAACTAGTGAGAGGTGATTTTCTATCTGTTAATAATTGATTGATTTACTATCCAGTTCTATAACCCTTTGGTTCTTGGCCCTTTGTTTACAACATGAAAGCAGCTACAATTATGTCTGAAATCTTGTTTCCCCCTATTTTGAAGGTTTGAACATCGGGAAGAAAACAGAAAAGACTGCTTAAGGACACTTCTTTCCCTTATTGAGGAGGCTGGGAAAGCTAACAAATTGGCAGATGATGCTCGGGCGTCATATGTGAAGGAGAGGCTCAGGGCTAATCCAGCGTTTATGGAGAGGCTACATGCCAAGGCCATGAGATTGCGAGAATCTAATCAAATTCCTGCTTGAAACATTCAGGTTTGGCGTTTGAATTTTGGACATTCACCTGTATCAAGAAGTTTGGTTCTATTTTTGGTGGGGTCCATCCTTTTTCTCAAGTTGGGGCGGCCTGAAATTAATATCAAGTTTTTACAGGCTTTTGGGAGAATTGACTCTTGCAGATAGATATCCTTTAAAGATTATTTTGAAATTTCTCTAATAATATCGTTTGATGTACATAATTGACGATTGATGGGATGCAGGCTGATTATTGAACGCTTCTGATGAAAATGCAATCTTGAACCCATTGTTGAGTTGAGTTCCCCGCACCCGTTAGTTTAAATGGACGATAAATACCATTCGTCAGGGAAAAGGGATTTTTGGGGTGCTCTCAAAGTATGCTGTTTTTTTTCCTTTTATAATTACGGTGAATTTTGGGAATTATAATTTTTACTTTATTCCCATTCTTTGGTCACTTAAGCTGTTTTTAGAGGATTTAATTTATTGCTCATTCTTCCTAGTACATCTCAGTCTCTTTAATATTTGTAAAAAGAGGTTGAGCAGGAGCTCCTCCTATAGAAAGTTATATTTCTTGTTATTATTCTGGTCATCGACCTAGGCATCTGTAGAATTCTCCCGGTGAAATTGACAAATGGAGAAGTAATATTACGTTTGGCAGTTGGCACAGAGAAAAAAGCTCTTCCCAGAGAGGGAAAGTTAGACGTGCTTTTGATATGCTAACAAGTGGCTTTTACGTAAATTGAGACAAAATTTTTCTTACATATTTATCTTGTATACTGTAAATCACGATTGAAAAATTATTTTTGAAGGCTCCAATCGTTATTACAAACAAAAACATTAATGATACATCTTCTAACCATGGGAGAATTGATTTTCTGATTTTCAAGAAAGTTATTCTCATTTTATTTGGGTTAAAGTGCAAATTTGTCCTAGAAATTTTGATTGAGAAGTAATGTTACCTTAATAGTTTTTTTATGTTTAATATTGTCTCGGAAGTATTAAAATGGAGTAATTTAACCTTTTTTTTTGTTAAAAAGTCAATAGTCAACGTCAATTATTTAACGGTTAACAACATTACTATATTCCCCAATTTTACCTTGAGAGTTTTTTTTTTTTGTGTTTTTTATGAAGATTCGGACACCTCTGTTGTTGTCCTATTGGGTACCCATACCCAACAGTGATGTTATATTCCCCAATTTCATCGGTAGGCAAGCCCAGACGATTCTGTGATTCTTCCGAGACAAAGTTGTGCATGGCGCTGTTGTTAATGAGAATCACTACGGCTGTTCCCTCGATTTTGCCTCTGACCTTCATAGTATGAGAATCTCTAAATCTCGCGATGGAATTTAAGGACACTTCCATTTGAGTAGTGGGCTCCGTGCCCTTAAGGAATTCCTCATCTTCTTCCTCAATTGTTTCCATTTCACCGCTGCCTTTCTCGTCAGTCTTCTCCAGAACTAGCACTTGCAGACTTCTATTTCTATGTGTGGCCAGGACCAAACTTGTCCCCACACTTAAAACATAGGCCGAGTTCCCGGCGGCGAGCAAGCTCCATCTCTGACAATCGGTGCGTGTGCCATCCAGGTTTGACCGAGACGTTGCTGGTGCCAATACTCCCTGTTCTGGATTCTGTCGTGCGTGCCTCAGTTTTCTTCAGGACATAACTGGTGTGAGTCATGGCAGTGTACACTTGCCGGGTCGATTCACTGGGTTGGGCCACTCGGGTATACGCTGGTTGGGTCGGGTCGGGTTTAACCCTATTACTGAACCGTTGGATCCTTCCCATCTTGCTGTCTTTGGCTCGGTTGACCACGATATTCTTCTCCTCAATGCATATAGCTGTCCTTATGATTTATCGCATGGAGACCGCTTGAGAGCCATAGTTCGGCTCTTATTTCCGGTTTTAATGTGTTCTTGAAGGTACCGACCATACACTCCTCTAGTATATCTTTAAGGGGCGACGATAGTTTCTCGTACTCCTCCACGAGTTCCAAGACCGAACGTTCTTGTTTTAGGGCCAACAGCATCTCATACTAGTCCCCTAGCTAAGAAGGATGAAATCGGTATAGCAACTCCTGTTTGAACTCCAGCCAATTGTGTGCCGGACTTCTTCCTTCGATCCATTGGTACCAGTTAAGAGCTCTTCCTTCCAGACAGACAACCGCGGCGTCGAGTTTCAGTGGCTCTGATATTCCGTTAACACTGAAGTACCTTTTGATCTTAAAGAACCAGCCTAGAGGGTCTTCCCTATCAAACACTGGTAACTCCAGTTTGCGGAATGTTCCAGCCTCTTTCTCTGCCCCGCTGCTAGTATCCGAACTCCCTTCTCCATTCGGCCGTTGAAGCAGGTCAGTGTGAGATTCTTCGGCATGCCTCTGTCTTTCTAGCAGCTGTCCCAAGGCGTCCTGCATCTTCTGCATCACCCCTTTCATCCCATCCATCTTCAGGTTAATCTCTTGTTAAACTTGTCCATGCCCCTCGACAATACGCCTACCATGTCCTTGAGCTCTTGTATTTCGTCTACGTACCGTCTCTCCATCTTATCGCCCACAGAGCCTTACGATCGTTGCTCTGATACCAAATGATGTAGCCCCGCTACGAAATGGAGCAAATAGGTAGCCAAGTAATGAAAAACTGAATAATTCTGAGGTTTAATATTAAGTGGAAAGAAAGAATCAGTGCTACAATATAGAATAAAGGAATGACAAAACTCTCACAGAACCCTTCTGGTATTTTGAGAGCCCAGCCTCTCCCAAACTAAACTCACAATACAAAAAAATAAGCCGTGCAGACCTAAGGGCAACAAGCCTTCAAATAGTACAAAAGTGCATGACACAAACTTCAAAAACAACCTTAGTGCAACAGCTAATAGCAGTCTATTGCCACCTAGTCATTCAACTCTTTCTCCAAATTGGTGGCGGCTGCTAAGTCAACATTCTGTATGTCTAAAGGTGGTTGTTCCCTTTCATGTGTCTGTCTAGTTCTTCTTTTGTAGGTTCTTGCAGCAAAGGTGAACCTATCAACTTTCAGGGTAATATTATTCTTTTATTCTTCAATGAAAACTTCGGAGACAAATTTGCTCTTGAACACGTTCCCATTCTCACTTTATACCAAGGTAATTAAACCTAGATCGGTCAGTGAACCGGTCGGGGTACTTGGTCAAGGGTCAGTGGGTTAGACCGGAGTCAAACCGGGACCAAACCGGTGAGAAATGGAATATTTTAGACTTATAGTATGAAATTCTAAAGGAAAAAATTAAAAAAAAAAGATTTAAAAAAAAAATTAAAAATTTGACCCAGAACGGTTTAGTGCCCGGGTCGCCGGTTTCCGGTCCGGTTTGGCCGGTCTGGTCTTGGTAAGATAACCCTGCTTTATACCAAACACAACAAAAGAGCATGGGAAGTAGTATTCTCTTTTCAGCAACATTTCTTGTGACTTGTGGCATCTTCAATTGATCAGGCGTTAATGACATGTTTGGTGGGGGGAGTGGATGAGAGGCGATGAAAAATGAGCCTTTCCCCTTATTTGGTATGAAAAATTGGAGGGGAGGAGCTTCAAATCCTTCTCATCCCCTCATTTTTGTTTCCTCTAAATTGGGGTTGTTTTGGAGGGAATGAAAAATGAGCCCCTTCCCTTCCATCCCCCCCTAATCAAAGAGTCATAACTAACAAAGCAGAGTACGGAATTGGAATAACTAAATTGAAGAAAATTGAACTAATCAGCCAGAGTCCCAGCCTCAACCATTTAAGCTTGACTGCTTTTTTGTAAACTCTGTCGCTATATAAAGAAAAGGGACTACCTAAAGCTGCAATAATGCAAATAGAAGCCCCCCCTATCAGCACGAACACTAGTATTAGTGGCCTGTGGATGCTTGATTTAGCTATAAATAAATGCTTTTGTATTTTATAAGTTAACTCTTATTATATATTTACCCTGTTTAGGGCAAAATCACTTAAAATAAACTAATACAAACACACTACTTAATTATTCAATTCTTCCTCTAGGCAAGCAAAAGTGTACTAGGCTCAACATCAAAATTTTCGAAGATATCAATAGAACAAACAGTAAGAAAAACATCAGGAGAAGTTATAGACTGAAGAATGGAAAATGACAACAATAAAGAAGTAAGAATCATTCAAAATTATCAAAGGTAACTAAATCAATATCAATATTCATGTGCATTCTTGATAATTAGTTCTTCTATTTAGCTCATGACAATGATTTCATAGAATCCATTGAAAGGGATACCAAAGCGGTAAATAAAGCAGGGAAATTACCTAAAGTGCTACTTAGGATGGGAGACGAGTATTAGCATGAGATTGAAGTAGGGCAATGGAAGCAGAAGATGCTGGCAATAAGGTGATCGAAGGTGGCGGCGAGGAATGGTGTGCAAAGAAGATTTGGAACCTAAAGATTTGATGGAAGAAGACAACTCTCAAGTAGTTCTAATTTATTTTAAGGACATAATAATTTAGTTTCAGCCTTTAGGTTGAAAACAGAGCAATAGAAAATAAAGGTGACAAGGGATCCTTTTGAAGCAGAAACTCTGTAATTGCAGACCAAGTTTGTCATCAATTGAGTTGAGCTTCAGCGTGCTGTTCTGACCGTTCTTCTGATGGTAATGAAGGTGCACTAAGACATCCCCTTTAGGATTTTGAAACCCATTGCCTTAAATTGAAAACAATGGATAGTAGTAATTTGAGAAACAGAGTTGACATGAATCTGAAAACCACAACAATGCACTCTGTTTTACTTGGATTGCTTGCATGAAATGCTACCCATTATGCTTGGACTGCAGATTCATAGCCGGATTCTTAAAATTCAGTTTTATGTGTTCATTTATCCATTTACCCATAGCTTCAAATCTAGGAAACAACCTCTCCGCTTCTAATTAATTGCGGGTTAAGGTTGTGTACATCTGTCACTCTTCAGATCCGTTTGGTAGGAGCTTTGTGCACTGGGTCGCCTTTCTTTCTTTATTTATCCATATACCAGATTACTTCTTATGGAAATAGTATGCTACTGTTAATTGATTAATTTTGCCAAATTGCTTGATTTAAACGTTGTGTGCCTTCACCAGGATGCAGAGGATTTTGTTCTAACATGAGTTTCTCAAACACTCTTTTCAGAGCAACCCTTTGTTCTTTAAAAACAGAGGCCAATCCCGTCATGTCGTCTCAAGTTACAAAATTATTCATAACTAGCGTCCTTTCTCGTGCTATGTACTTCCAAAACGGAGCATAATAAACATTTTTGCATTTGTCTGAACAGGTGAAATATGTTAAACAAAACGATTTATGTGAAAAAACGGTGTTTGAACTGTGAAGGAAAATAAACAAACTAAGAAATGTAAGGCTATGGCCAAGGGCATTCGATATACAATAAACCTTCAGCTTACTATGAATAACTATGGAATCCCGAAACAATGAAAATGTTCCAACTCAAACATTTTCGGCAAAAACTCGTGCTTACAGAACAAAAGAGTAAAGTAGTTAGCATTTAATCTCAGACTATCTGGAAGATTTCTGCCGCTCATAGAGGCATGAAAACTAACAACAGAGCGGTGACTAAACCCTTTTAAGTTCTGTTTAACTTGTCTGTGAATTGTGTGAGAATTAGTCAGAAGGAGGAAGAACAGAGTCATGCACCACAAGCAGCGCCACATTCAGCACCACATGGTGCTCCATAAGCATCTGAATCTGCAGCCACAGAAGCTTTGTCTTTGGATACACCTTGTGCACAAGAAAATATTATTGCACATATCAAGCAAAACATAACCAAAGCTACCCACAAGGTCCCAAACATTCCAAACCCTGTTTCTAAATTGCTCAGCTCTCTCCATTCTCTCGCCATCTGCTCCTTCCTCTGATAAGCTGGTTTGGTTTTGCTCTTTCAGGAATGAGTGAGAGCAGAACACTTGTGCTTAGGCTTTTTATATGAGTCTTAAAGCTACTGTTGTGGAATTAAATTATTTGTGGTCAGGATTGATAGATCTGTTGACCTTTTATTTAATTCTACACTACACTGAATATTGTCAATTCTTTAATTTGGTCTCTCCATTATGAAAACTTTTGTAACGTTTTCCTCTGCATTAATACTTTGTGAACCTCTGTTATATATTAAAGAAATCTGTGGCAGGCTTTTATTTATTATTCCGATCAGCTTAGGGATAGTAAATACAAGGGAGATTTCATGACCAAAAAACCTGGAGACAGTATGTGCCTATGGCAATCAACTTTTCATGTGACTTCGTGTATAATTTGTCTCCTCTCTGTCTCTTTTTGCTCTTTAATGTTGCAACTTCCATCCCTTCACATGTTTCAAACAAAATTCTCCAGCCTTTTAATTTTACTCAGGTCTTTTGGTAGCATATGAATTTTCTCGTGCATCACATGGGTAGGTCATTCTAATTTACTGTAAAATATGGGTTGAAAAGGTAAAGTTGGAAGCATTATGGAAGGCCAAACCTACAGTCTTCTAATGTGATAGTAGGAGCCAAAACGAGAAGGCCATCGAATGCATAAGTGGGAGGGTAGAATAAATTGTTTGGAGCCAAATTAAAAGGAACAGAGAAAAACCGAAGAAAACACTCAATAGATTATTGAGTGAGATCTCTTAATTAACAATCAATTTAAAGATTTTGTTTTCGACTGAGCTCAATAGTATCGTATAATCCATGTAGTCAATCCTACTTAGTAAATAAAGCTTTGTTATTGTTGGAAACTCCCCCCCCCAGTGTGTGTACAGTAAGAAAATGGTGAAAAGTTGGAATAAGTGATAATTGGAAGTGCAATAATTGAGGCAGTGTGGTTGTAATGAATTCAATTGTGGAGGCTAACGTGAGATGAAGTTTGTCTGGTTTGGGAGACAGAGGAATGGTGGGATTGTGATGGGCAAGTTTTTATGAGATTTCAGAGGCCAGTGGTGCACTTGGGGAGGCTCCAACTAAGTCAGTATCAACTGTGTGTATATATAAAAATGCAATTATTTCACTTAGTGGTTGATTTGTTTAATCATTCAAAAAAAAAAAAAAAAACTTTGCAGCAGTTATAAACTAAGGTTATTAGGATGTCCACTTAGTTACTAGTGGGATTTGGATGCTAATTACACATGTTCTTACATTTTGCTGTTTCGAATTCAGCGTCACAAAGCACCACTACTGGTTGAAATTCCAATCGAATTTTCTGTCTTAATTATGAATATATGGTTTCTGAAAATACTGAAAATTTTGCATCTTTGGTATATCCTCGAGTAGAAGAATTAGAACCTGTTTAGTTCAACCCTATTACATGCCTGCAATGATAATCATGATTACATTATTAAGAGAAGAGTGTTTGGTTATTCTTTAATATGATAATAGAGTTTACCATGATAATGATGATTACCAAAAAATTGGTAATCCTCATTTATACCTCATCCTATAAATATTCTTTACCATCCTATTGTGTGGTCAAAAAAGTTCAATTTACCTTTTAGTTTCACTTGTCTTATTTCACTTGTCATATCATGCTGCAGGTGTAACCGCCACCGCGCTACCTCCTCCTCCTCCTCCACTGATGTTGCTACCGCCACTACCTCTTCCTCCTCCACTGCCGCCGCCGCCACCACCTTCACTGTTGCCATTGTCGCCACAACCTCTTGCTCCTCCACAAAACCCTGTTGCTGCCATCTCCACCATTGCCACCGCCCACCACCACCACCTTCTCCTCCACCATTATTGCCACCACCACGACCTTCTTGTCCAACACATTCGCCACGGCCGCCACTACCTCCTTCTTCTCCACCGCCGCCGCCACCCCTACCTCCTCCATTGTTATCACGGTCACCACCTGACATTACCACCTCCGCACCACCGTTACCGTCCTCCAGCACCACAAACATCACCATCCTCAAATTGGCAATAAAATCTAAACAGATGAGCTTTTGATATGTAAACTACATTCTCATTTTTTTTTTCATAGCTACCTGACTATGTCAAATTTAAGTATTGTTCATTCTTATTAACTGAACTAGATTTTATTGGTAGAGTTAATAATTTTTACTTTAACAAGATTTGTTATGAATAATTAGACATTATATCTCCATTTGAGATATTATGTGAGTAATTGGAAAGTGAAATATGTCACTGAACCACCAACAATAGTCTAACACAGTTGATAGATGACTGAATCCCTTAAAAATAATATTTTGAATTTAAACTAGATCGTGCTTATAAATGATTTTATTGGGGGAGGCAATACTCACGCCCGTTAAAAAAAAATTATGTGAGATTCAGCACTCCCTTTGGATGTCACTGAACCCAATCTCATTACGTAAAATCTCATTACGTCAGATTCAACTGTTGACCAAAAAAAATTACGTAAGATTCAACACAAACAATTAACTCTCCCTTCTTAAAAGATAATGACTAAACCGCCAGATTTCTTCTTAGTGCCTCATGATGGAAGGACCTGTGCCAACCAGTGAGGACTCAACCACCTTTCACAACAATACAAACCGCAGACGTAAACTTTTTATATTTAAAGTATTAATAATACCGTCTCTAAGGACGCTGTCCTTTCGGGATTATTGATAGCCACATTAAATTTCACCTCTTTTTTTTTTTTTTTTTTGTACTAATTAAATTTCACCCTCTTGTTCTATGCATCTGTATTAAGAATTTTTAAAATCGTATATAGACAAATACACACACACACATTGTTTTTCCTTTCATATATATATATATAGATATATATATAGATCCACACAGCCGGGTTCGCCAGGATTAAATCAAACAAACACACACAGATATAGACTCATCGTTGAAGCTAAAGAGACTTTAATTTTATCCTACTTTTTATCTTCTTCATTTTTTGTATAGAGTTGAACGGAGTAAGATAATTATTATTATTCCATCTAATAAAAAATGTAGAAGCTTAATAATTAATTTATATTAATAGATTAAAGAAATTAGTTAAATCAACTATTTGTAAGAAATCTAACATAATTTTTTTTTAAAAAAAAAACTCTTTTGATAGAAATTACCCTCTTTATTAAATCCCTCAAATATGTGCAATCAATATAGATATTTAAAAAAATTATAAATTTAGTAGACAAATTATATTAGCATCTTTTAATACTTCCGGCTAGTAATATAAGACCAGGCTTATAGTTCAAATATAGTTTTACAGCTTCCTTGTTAATTATATTTTTTTAATACTTTATTAAAAATAGCCTGCCTTGACAGGTTCGAGTTGGCGTTTTGCTAGCTCACCAAGATGCGGATTGTGTACCAACCAGCCCGTTCAGCCTGTATGGGTGTGTTGGGTTAGTGTGTATTTCCAACTTTAACCCGTGTTCTTCACCTGACCTAGTCTATGCTTTCATCCGTAGGAAAGTCTTATACTGTGAATCTCATCCTAGGTGTTACCTTTAAAATTGCGACTAAATGAACAACATTTTTATTTTAATGCGTTCATTGTAGCATGAATTGTGTTAATCAATGCTCAGATATGCCAAAGGACAGGGCATTGTTTGACAAGTGGATTAACAAGCAATGTGCTATGTAGCTTGTGTGTAATTGTTGTGTTTTGGGAAAATTAATTAGCAATGAAATTGAGGGTGGATAGAGAGGAATATAAGGCATAAATTCTTGTATCATATTCTGACATGGAATATTTGTGTTTTTGTCAAATAAGTGAAATTACATAATAAATAAGAGTTTAAGTCCCATACCGGTCAACTAAGTTCAAAAAGAGAAGTGTCAAGGTTATAAAAGAGGAGGAGCGACATGTGATACATATCACATAGCGATTTCTAATGGTTTATCCAAATCAGATGAACTAGTCGAGTATGGAAACTGATTTTGGTCAGTCAATGGCATACCAAATATTATTCGAGGCTTGTCTTTCTTGTAATGTTTAGTATTCCATTGATCTGATTAGAATTTTTGTTTCCGCTAATAAAATCAATAAATACATGAGACATAGGACCTTTTAGGTTATGGGAAAATGATAAATATTTGGGGAGAGTAGTGATGGATTTAGTCCTACCAAATTTTGGTCTTGTTTGATTCCTTTTTTTCAAAAAAAAAAAATTGTAAAAACAAAAAAAAAAGTTTGGTAATTAGTCTTTAGTCTAGTCTTATGCAAAATAAAAAACAATGCCTTCTGAAAAATTTTTTTAAAAAAATCAGAACAACTTTTTCCTGCCTTGTTATTTTTAATTCGGTTAAATTGAAAAAAAAAAGTGGAGAATAATTTCCACTTTATTTTGCTACATGTTTTTTTTTAGTATTTTTCTATTTGTTTTTTATTCTTTTGTTTTCCATCGCGTTTGCTATGTCACAACCATTTGCTATTTGAATAGCATTCACTTTTGCACGAAAAAGAAAGATAAAAGAATGCGATTGTACTTTATTTTTCTTAAATGTAAGATTTAGTTTTGAAATTCATAGATAGTATACAAAGGCAGTTACAATTAGCTTTTAGTACACATTTATCTAAAAAAAAAAAAATCTTTTCCACTCAATGTGTTGCATATTTGGAAGTTTTTTTAGGCTTAATGTCGCCCAAGAAGTTTTCAGATCTTGCCAATTTTGCCCAAACTTTTATTTAGATTAAATGTAACTATTAGTTGACTAAATATATAGAGATGATACGTTCACATGTCATTTATGCTATTTTTATTAAGGTACAAATTTACTCAAGTTTTCAGTTAAGAGTAATATTGCCCATGGAAGGTTTTTTTTTTGGTTCAATGTAATCCTAGAAGTTTTGATTTTCTCTTCACCACACAAGTTGCTTTCACCTATTTGATTTTCTTCAATCCTTTATATGTGATACATTTTTAAATTTCCCCCTTATTTATAAGTCAAACTAGGCAAAATTTCAATGAAGTGGATATCATATAGACTTTTCATACTATCATGTTTGGTGAAAGTAATGTCAAACTTAACCTAGACAACGTGAGTGTTTGGAATAGTTTATTTCTGGGAAATAAATACTTATTACGTAAGTTGAGATAAAACTATTCTCACATACTTACCTTGTATACCGTGAATCACAATTTATAAGCATTTATTGCCCAAAAATAAGCTATCCCAAACGAGCACAACATGTGAGGTGAAATTATTGCGATTTGGAAATTTTTAGATACTAGTATTTCTGCTTGAAAATTTTTAGAGCAAATTTGTGTATTAACTCAAAAAAAAATGTGGATAATACATGGGCCTACTAGCTCATTATATTTGATTAACTGGTGGTCAAAATTAACATGTATAACTATCAGGACAGCATTGCTATGATTTGAAAACTTTTAGGGCGACATTAAACTAAAAAAGCTTTTGGAGCAACGTTACTTAACAACTTTGAAGTAAAATTGGACTTTAATCTTCCTAAATTAGAAAAATTAATCAACAGAGTAGTTAATTTTGTTGATCTTGATAATTCATTCAAATTATGCAAAATTATAGATTGGACTATCATTATTGGGTTTTGCATTTTGATTAATTATTTTATGATGAGTTGTGGCAAGGTCCATAACTTTAATACGAGACTTTTCTTTACTTGTTGGGCCTAGAACTCTTTTTGTACCCAAAAAACCTCATCGTACAATAAGGCCCCCAAATAAACATTATTAATATTATATGCCGGAATTAATAGGTACTTGCCCACAACCCTTCTACTGAGGGGGAAAAAAGTTGGATCACATGTTTTGTGGGATTCAAGAGAGTTGTTTTTTAGTCAGATGCAAAGAATTTAATAGATTTTTTGAGGTAGTAGATTGGTAACAAAGCATGTAGCTTGTTATTTCTTCAGATTTAGCTTCTTATGGGGTACTAATGAGAGTTGGAAATCATCATATCTTAAGATATCATAAGATGCCCTTGTTAATAAGTGTATGAGATTCCCCCTAGATTAACTACTACTTCAGAAGAATATTAGTACTTTATTAGGGCAGTATCCCTGCCTTATACGGAAACAAGAAAAAGAAAAAGTTGGGGTCCTATATTATTATCAACTTCCAACAAAAAAATTGGGTTAAGAATAAAAAAAATTTATAAATTTTTTTTAAAAGTGTATCCAACACCATAAACTTTTTTTAAGTGTAACATTATTTATAAACATCTAAAATGAGAGCAAAAATACAATAGCTGTTAAAGTAGTATAACGTCTGTTACTTTTTGCTGTAGCCCCCACACCATCAGAAAAAATAAAAATGCCTCAGTTCGTAAATTTCCTTTACTGCCCTTCATCATCTCTTTGATGATCGGACTCTCTTCCTTCCTCATTCATCTTCGTATTTTCTTCCCAACGTCGGCAACAGTGAGTTCCAAAAGACCTTTTTTTTTTTCTCAAGAGCTCCGGAAAGACATAAAATCATACTACTTTTTAAAAATTAATCAGATTAAAGCCTAGATTAAAAAATTTGATGAAAGCAAATAAGAAAATGAAAAAGGAATATACTTTGAAGCATCCAAACAAAATACTAAAACGTATTAACGAGATTTAAAGTTTTAGTGTGTTCTCATTTTCCAGACTTCATTAGAAATCAAACAGCTAATAGATACTAATGAAAAACCTGTCAGACAAGACATGCATTGAAGAATCATTTGGGTAGTGGAAATTGAAGCTCCAACGTCGGCATAGTGATATGCAAGATTCATCTTAATGAGTTGAAGGCGTGGTCGCTTTTTTCAGAACATTGAATTAAAGCTTCAAAACCCATATTGGTTGTTCAATCAAACTCATATCTGAAGCAAACTTTGAAAATAAAGCTTTGATGCTTAGAGTACTCTTCAAGATTTGGCTAGATCTGAAACTATAGTGGGTAAGGGGGAGATGGTCGTGAGAAGGGTCTCGTGAGTGTGTTTGTAGAGTGGGAGAATGATGATGGGGAGGGTGGAGATGAGAGTGCAAATGGGGGATGCGATGTCGTGACGGTGGTTGGCCGGGGACAAGATCGAAGAGAAGGACGAAGCGGGTGCGATTGCTGATGAATCGAGAGATGGGAGGGGGAGAGTGATTTTTTTTGGACGAAGTATTTTTTTGTTGAGGGCATTCTTGTATTTTCATATTGGATCAGACGAACGATTTGATGTTTTAATGGCAGTGCCATTTTTCTTCATTTTTGAATGTTTATAAATATTTTTGTATAAAAAAAAAGTTTGTGATGTTGGGTGCACTTTTAAAATATTTTATAGATATTTTTGTATCTTAACTCTAGTTAATTCTTATAGTCTGATCAAATTTTATTTTTTTTTGTTCATATAATTTTAAATTATTGATTTTTTATTACAAAATCATTGATTTTCTTCCCTATAGTTTTATAAAATTTTGGGTTGAGTTTAATGATTAGTCCCTATAATTTAATGAGTTTTAATTTTGCTCCTTATCAAGGAACAAAAAACTGGACCGGACAATGAACCGATCACGGAACAGGTTTAAGGGTTAATGGATCAACCGGGGTCTAATTGGTGGTCGAACTGGTCATATTAAAATATTACAATTTATTTGTAACAATATATATATATATATTAATATATTTTTAAACTTCTATAGATAAAATTAATTGATTGTGTTAGATTTGATTATTTGAATCATATCAAATTAATTGACTAAAATATTATATATTATATGTATATAATATATAATGTTTTTGATTTATTCTTTTTTTTTTTTAAATTTTGGTGGCCTTGAAATTAAAATTTGTTCTTATAATTTATTGAAATATTATAGATTATATGTATATCAGTCTAGATATATGATTTTCTTTCTTTTATAATCTTTTTGTTGAACCAAATATCTCATTTTTTAAAAAAAAGGAAAAAATAGCAAACCGGTTGAACCAGTCAACCCACCGGTTTTTCCGGTTTTGACCGGTTTTATACCGGTTCAACTGGTTTCCACCGAGTTGACCCTCCCTCCCTCTCAAGCAATGAATCGGATCGGACTAGAGACTGGTTCACCGGTTTTTCAGTCAGACCAGCCGGTTCAGTCCGGTTTTTTGTACCATGCTCCTTATACTTAAATGCATATCAAGTTTTTATGAAAGTATATGAATTAAAACTAACAATTTAGAATTATAGGATTAAAATCAAAATTCGTAAGTACAATAACGATATTATCTTTAAATTATTATGTTATTTATGTTGACGAAAATTCTAGCTTTTTGTATTTAAGATAAATTTTTATTTTAAGAATTTTAATTATATACTGGATCATAACTTAAATTCTCTAATAAGATAAAATATTATTTTAAGAAATCAATCTACCATGTCTTTTCTAATGATCTCGCGCCACAAGTAGCATGAGCATGTCTAGGAATTTGGATTGTTAAGTAAGCGTCGATTGAAACATTTGGGAGGACAATCTTCCTCAAAACCAGCATGAGACTCAGACATTGTTCAACAAGGCATCAACCTTAACTTTGAAATATCCTCTAGGAGGCTTGTTCCATGTACGCCCAGCTGTATCAGGAACTCAAAAAATCCTGGATTTGAAGCCCCCATTCTCTATCTCCTTCATAAGTTGATGGATACACTGGTGGACATATTACGATGCTCCGATTCCGAGGCAGTCATTCATCTTTTGAATTAAAAATTTCCCAATCAACTCTTTCTGGGACGGATACCTCTTCACATAAACGCTGTCACTAAACCGCAGTCTCCTCTATTTACCTCCTCTGTTCAAGAAATATCCCAAAAATCCCTATCCATCTCCTCGAGCAAAGATGTTAGCTTTGACGCCTGCAACAACACCCACAAGCCATGGGTTTGTGAATTTGATGGAGATATTCACTGTGGATGTGCAAAGAGCAGAGAACAGGCCATTGAAAGTGCCCTTGATTGCGCCATTTACAATCACTTATTCGAGATTAGAAAAGGTCGAGAACGTGGCCATTAGAGTTGAATTGAGGAATGGTTCGGTCGGGTGGGGAAAGACACCAATCTCGCCTTTTGTTACTGTTAGAATTAGGCCCAAACAGTTGTATTATATACTGGTTGGTATATTTGGGCCGGGTGTAGCCCATAGCCTAGTGGCTAGATTCTTTAGGTCTGTTAAGCTTAGATTAGGAATATAAATAGAGGGATCACTCTATGATCCAGTTGTACAGGATTATTGATTATGCAATAAGGAACTATCTCTCAATTATTTTGGTGTTTCAGCTAATATGGCATCAGAGCAAGTCATTCCTAGATTCATGTTTTCCCAGGACTAAACATTTTTTTCCTACCACCTTCCTTTGTAGTCCAACGACTGTGTTTTTGAAACTTCTTTGATGAAGATTGCTAATCTTGATTTTACACCATGCGATCATTCCGGCAACTTGTGAACCCTTTGATCATGAGAAAAGAAATGTGTGAAGGAAAATAAAAAAAAGAAAGAAATGTGAGGCTGTGGCCAAGGACATATGTTATACAATTAAACCTTCAGTTTACGCTGAATCACTATGGAATCCCAAAAGAATCAAACTGTCCTATAGGCAGTACCACATTTAGCACCACATGGTGCCCCATGAGGCACTGAATCTACAGCTCTAGAAATTGTCTTTGGATACACCTTGTGCACAAGAAAATATTATTGCAGTTGTCATGCAAAACATAACCAAAGCTACCTATAAGATCCCACAAGCATTTTTAAACATTCCAACTGTAGTAAAAAATAAAGGAGAGAGGACTAGCATATCGGGGCGAATCCACGTTTGGATCTAGGTCAAAGCTCCAATGCTCCATAATAGTGCCTACACAGTTATTAGACTACTAGAGCCTAATTAGTATTGGTACAACAGATCACTAGAACAAGAAAGATGGTAGGAGAGAAGAGAGATTGCTAGATGATTCAATAGTAGGGATGAATTGTAATTGAGGAAGGCATATCCTATTTATAGTGGTTTAGGGTAACCACTAATTAGGAAGTTAAATGCATTCCTTTTTGCCCTTCAAGTTAGTAATCAGAAAAATTAATTCTCAATTAATTTCTTGAATTATGATGACTTGTTTCTCAATTAACAATCTCATAATTAATACTAATTAATTTCTTAATCCATAATTAATATTGATTTGATTAGGCTACTTGTATCCTAATCAAATAGTCTAGCCCATCAAAGGTGGACTTGGACCCAAAGTCTAACATCTTCCACTCGCACTTAATGGGCCTCCCATCGTGCGTCCGTTACTCTTTCCTATTTCATACTTAGCGTCTACCATGACCGTGTGGGCAAAAGCGTCTTCAAGATTTGGTGCTTGTGATACTAGAAATCCCTCATATCATATCAGCATCCAAGGATACCCTTTATATGTATATATATATATATATCTATAAGCTATATATCCATTGCCTTAGATGCCCCAGATTTTCCCATACATATAACTTATGACATATATAATCCCTCCTGAGTTAATATGTTGATTAACTCAGGTTACCTTCCATGCACATAGTATCTGCACTTACAAGCTACACATAGAACTAGTAAGGGGTCAACTACTGACACTAACACATCTTATATATCTAGGAGTAAATCTTCTTTTTTGACTAAATATCAGTCCATCTTGACTTGGTTACTTTCCTAGTTTTCACTCATTTGACTGAATCGTATGTGATCATAGAGTTTCAGCTAAAGTAGTTGTCACCAAACCAAGCTTTCATGATGCCATCAAAGTTTTAAGGGCATAGTGGAAGGATTCTTCCTTCCTGAGACTCACACTGTACTGAACCAAGGATCTTTCACCTACATCTCATGTTGCAGTCTAATTCTCAAGCACATGCAGTATGAATTGCATACTACGGTGAACGGTTTGTGGTATATGTCAATTTTTTTCTCTTTTAATGTACATACATTAGTTCTAAAATGCATTCAACATTCGAACCAAAACTTTCTTTTTCACAATATCTCTTTTACGATCTCATTTGTAAAAAAGAGTTCTTTGCTTGGCTACAAGTTTGTTTTAATGCTTTGATCCATTTTTTGTGTATACACACACACATATGGATCTCATCTCAGTTTAACTGAGGCGACTGAAATGCAAAGATTCTTCTTAACTATCTTATGGTGATCATTTGCTCATCTTACCCTCCCATCCCCCTGCAAAACATGGGAAGATGGTCGTTCGTGTTAGTGAACCAACCTCTTCTGACCTCTACAACATATAAAATTGTAGACCTTATATGTATTTACTTATAACATACGTACTATTTCTTTTATCTTCATATAAAAGAAATTCAAGACCTTATATTTTATTTATGCCCCAATATCTCCACTAACTCAATGAATATCGAGCTACGGTTCAGTAAGGGGATCTACCAACATTCCATTAGCACAAGGTCGTTGAATTGTTGCTTTTCTTCTCTGAAAGCATATATCTTATAGAGATATATCAAAAGTATGTTTCGTCTTACTGTGATACTTAGAATCCTCATCATAAGATGTTATCGTTTGGATTGTTCTATCCATCATTCATTCCGAATTACGCATAGGAACTTCTCTAGCCATATGGCACCTTGAATGATGGTAGGACACGCTTTATGTTCTAATTTTATGGATAACAAAAATACATTGTATATTTCTTTAGCCTATTATTATTTTCCTAGGCCTTGTATTAGAGTACTCTTTCAAAGGTAAGTTGTTGCCTTGACAACTCAATCCATTGTAATTCTCATAATCTTTTTCACAGCAGGACCAAAAATAGCTTCCAAGTCCGACTAAAAACATTTGGTCTTATATACACCAATGTATATATTCATATTACCAACCATATTCTTACTATGGGAGTCTATCTACTTTTTCTATATTGGATTCCTTGTAAGACACGTAACCTCTCTAGATTTGTGTCCTTGACTTTAAGGGTGTCTATGGGTTTGTAGTTTGGCAACCTAAGATGCCTAAGGATCACACTTATACATGTCTTAGGTGGCAAGAACTGTATCTTCCTTGTGCAAACTCCATTTACCTTGTCATTCAAAATTTTATCTTTTCAACCCATGATTTTTCAACTCAGAATTTAAGGATTCTCTGATCCTTTATTCCTTTAATTCCATTGACATTTGTTTCAGCTAAACATATGTCATTTGACAAAGGATGATTTCATAAAGAATCATCTTAAGACCGTTTGGCACTTATGTAGCATCCTTCGATTATCTCAAAGTTGGTGAGGCTTTTCACTTTGTGAAACCTCGTACACTACTACCTGGATGATTGTTTCTTTAAAGCCCTTAAGCTACTTCATGTAGAGTTCATTATCCAATTTCTAAATTTTCAAATTGGAAAGCGGTCTTCATATCATCTTGATGTAATTTCAAGACTAAGCTTGTTGTCATAGCCAAAATTAATTGTTTAGAGTTAAAACGCACAACGAACAACCTTCCATTACAGTACCCCTTAGCCACTAAGTGTAACCCCCTCACCGTAATTATATTCAGGTTATGAAATTTAAGTGAAATAGAGACAATAAGAGAAAAACAACATTTATAATCCCTCATCTCCAAGATGGGGTGTCCAAAAAAGCAGTTCAAAAATATAATTAATCGGGTCTCACATTCACATTCGAATACAATTACCTGTGCAGTAAAATCACATTAATAAATATCAGAGTGCCCAACTAAAATCCGGCAACCCCGGGGTACATGTATATATATCATGGATGTATAGTTTCCCAAAATAAGGGATTACATCACCATATCATCAAACTATTTACAACTCAAAAATAACATACAGTAATCCTTATCCAAAATGAATAACCAATATGGTCCGAATCAAATGTCCCTACAAGGTCCTAACCGCTCCTGGTCATTCGCTTTTCTTTGGAGCTACTTGCCCTGTCTGAAATGTTAGTCAATGGAAAGAATGAGATTCAAGAGAATCCCAGTAGTAACAAACCACTCATATCACACGTAATCACATAACATGTAAGCAAATCACCACTTTGCAGCAGCAACACAAATCACACTCCACCCTCATCCCCTTTTACCGTCGGGAAGGCACACCGTCCTAACTCGAACCGTTATTAGTGACTCAGGGACTGTTGGCATGAAAGTGCATACAAATAGCCTTGCAGCTCACATATAGCCTTTCGGCTCATATAATGACAAATATCACACCCCATCCTCATCCCCTTTTACCGTCGGGAAGGTACATAGCCCTTACCCGAACCGTTGTTAGCGACTCAAGAACTATTGGCATGGCAGTGCATACACATATTCACAACATAGCAGCATCCGAAACCATCACAAATAAATGATATAACGCACATACAATACATCACAAATGGTATAAAAGAAAGAGTCATTATCTTGTTCTTTCCTGACATTCTTTGGCACCGTGGACTCACGAGGGCGGCAAATGTCAAATCCTATAACCAAATTAGGGACAACCGATCAATTTCTTTTCCAAATACATATTTCCATAAAACTCTAAGTTGGTATTCATTTGAATTCTCTCTAGGTGACTATTAGAGGCCTACATATATGCCAAAAGGATTGGGAGAAACTACCCTGAAGGCCCCTTTTTCAGAAGCAGAAAACTGATTTTTAGCTGACTCACTTGAGTGAAGATGACCTCACTCGAGTGATGAAAGACTTGCACTCGAGTAAGAACGGCTCTCACTCGCGAGTGTTTAACAGTGAGCAACAACCATGGCCAGAAAGTGCTCACAACACTTGAGCATGAGGTTTTACACTTGAGAGTGATGACTCTCAATTCACTCGAGTCTCCGGAAGTGCAACACCAGAAGTGACAACCAGAGAGCACAACTAACTTCAGAGGAAAAATATCACTCGAGCACAACCCTTGGCACTCGGGTGAGAAGACTACACTTGCGAGTGTCAGAACACACTCTTAAAATTTAGCCTACAAGTACCAACCCAAGACGCAGCCCTAAAATAAGAATTCACACCTTCACTCGAGTGAACCCATGCTCACTCGAGTGATCACCAATATCACTCACGGGTTAAGAAGTGCACTCTTGCTTTTTATCAGAAAACCAAGTGAAATGCAAAAGGAAAAGGGAAATTATACGGTAACACTCAAGTGAGAAATCCTTTACTCGAGTGATGCTTATCAGATTGCCAGATCGCATCAATTGACAGAAATTCCTAAATTTGTCAAAACTGATCCCAATGGTTCCCAAACTCACCACAAAGCTCATTCCCACTTAAAATTTCATAAGGAACCCATTGGTAACCTTAAAACACCCAAAAAACCATTCTAACCACAATCTTGCTCTTGGGTCTCTATAACACACACAATACCCAACTTCATTCAACTCACTTCCAAACTTCAAAACCATATCTAACACTCAAATAACTTCATAATAAACCAGTACCAACATCATTCACCATGTAATTCATGCATTCAAAATTTGGCATAAAACTAGGGCAAATTCCAAAATTCATCAAGCTCAACCAAAAATCATAATAAATATACCAAAATAGTCCAAATGCTCACATCTTCAATTTGCTAAAGCCAAAACCTTGATTCTTAACTTCCAAATTTATTCCAACACCCAAACTACCACTTTTCAAAATTCTGAAATCATCAAGATGAAGCTTTTAACACTATGAGCAAGATTAATGAAGAGTATTGGAGCATATGAGAACCCTTACTTACATGAAATTCAAGTTTTCTCTTTCTCTTTCTTCCTTGGGTCGCCGGAAATGGAGGATGAGGAGAGAGAGATGATGAGAGATGATAATGATGATGAAGTGAAGAATTTTCCCTTGGTTCATGCTCCAAAACCGTATAGGAGATAGAAAAGAGAGAAAAGGTGAGTGGTTGACAATGAGTATGATCCTTGGCCCATATAATGCCACTTGTCACCATCTTGCTCACTCTCCCATGAGCTCACATAGATACAAAGCATACAATTCTGACCTATACACAATAAATCTCAACCATTGATCTTAATCACCAATGCGTTTCCTCTTTGGTAACTGACCAATTGGTGGGTAAATTTCCAATTTTACCATTTTGCCCCTGATTTTCACTATGCTTAATAAATCATCATGAAGTACATTTATATCAAATTCACATCACATTTCTCCAAAAGTATTTAATTACACTAATTACAATCAATTTCGAAGTCATTAGCTCTTAATCTCAAATTGGGTCATTACACTAAGTGTTTTAGGTTTTATATGCTCTAACATATTTGAGAACCTACTTGTTCCCAATTACCTCTTGGCTAGATGACAAATTGCCTAAACATATGCTTGGCTAGTTTAAAAAAGAATCCATATCCTCCTGTATGACACTTTGCAATCTTCTTAAAAGGTCTTTCTAGTGTCTTGAAGACACTTATAGGTAGTCATTATCACCTTATAAATGATTAAGAGAGCATTCAATCTATTAGGGAATCTATCCCCTTATAGTCATTTGCTAGATAACAATTTACTCTGAGGTGGGTTTTATAGGATTCTTTTCCTATGTATGGGTGAGGTAATCCTCTTGTAACTTACCTCTTATCTCTTTCATTGTGAAAATGTTCTCAACCCTCCTACTCAGATTAGTGAACTTAGGAACACTTGGTTATTTCTTGTTTCTATGAACCTCTTAGAGAGACTCAGTATGATAAATGCTCATTTCCTGCTAGGAAATTTGAGTTTTATGAACGATATGTCCCTCGGTTCTCTCTCAGTCATTGAACCATCATCATTTTCACTAATAAAGACATGTTTTGTCAAATTCTCAGGTCATCTCACAAAGAGATACCTTGTATACTTTAGCCCCAATCTTTCTTACTCATAGGAAGAATTATGGATATGAAGTTGCTAACCCTTGTGGTCTTAACGAGGTTGGGCCTGTTCTAAGGCCTATCCATGATTCACAGGGTAAGGTCGTGACTGACTTAGAGGGCATTTGGTTAAGTGTGAAGACAATAGTTGTGAGTTTACATGCTAACATATGGCTTATAGTTTCACTTATGCCATTATTTACTCAATCATGTTAAAGAGATGTCCATCTCTCTATTTCAACAACTCTATTATGTTGAAGGGTTTTAGGTATCGATAGTTGCCTAACAATCCCTTTCTTGTACATAAAGCAGCTTGAACTAATCACGTAGGTGTCCTTAAATCTTGTTAGTGCAAAACGTCTTATCCTTTTAGTTTAACAGATTCCTGACTAGTTCAGCCATTATCTAACAGCTTCACACTTACCTAAAATCAATTAAACATTACCATATTTTAAGTAAACATCCACGATGTTAATGAAACACTAAGCTCTCTATTTTTCCCTCACTTTGATTGGTTCACAAACATCATAGTTCACCAATTATAGAGAATATATTCTCAAAATGTTTCCTTGTCTTTCTTGCAAGTTAGACTAAGTCATCAACCACTCATAAGGGTATTAACCCATTAGCATACATTATTTAGCAAAATCTCTTGTGCTAGTTTGATCATTTCTTTTGATCAATGTGTGCATATGACAAGAAATGGAATTATTATCCCCAAAAGGAAACATCAAATCCAACAAAGGATTTGAGAGTCACAACCCCATCAATCTTTAACTAAAGAGATAACAAAGATGTGATTTTTTTGGTTGCATTTGTATGGAGTGAATCAAGCTAGTTTATCTATGTAGAGTTAACGTGCAAGTTCCAATCCTTTGATTCTTTCTGTTTCTTGCTTTGCATCCGACATGAAGCCATATGATTCTGTGAAACATCTACTATTCATGTGGATTGTTTCTTCTACAACTCTTAAAGGATTATCAATATAGCCTTTCATTTTTGTAGAAATCATTGACCTCCTCTAGATCAAGTTTACCTCATAGGTTTCTTACCTTTAGGATTTAGAGGATGAATCCTCCTACTGTTTAGCTAAGTTCGTATAACTAATGGATCTTGGGTCCTTCAGTCTTTCATACTCAAGTTCAATATGGCAAATTACATTGCCAAATGTCACAATATGCATATCAAGAGCAGTATTTTCTTTTGTATACGCCTACTCACTAGAAGACGTGGCTTACTCCCACTCATTGAGAGACGTCTTGTATCAACATAAACTACTTGTTTGTTAGAAAGAACTTGGCATTTTATTTGTCTTACCTTCTTAGTTTGACATTTGCCTCAAGTGTTGTCTAAACTATATGTTAGGACTTAGTACACTTTGTTAAAAATTAACTTAGTTTTAACTTTATGGAATAAGATAATCAATTCCACTATCTTCCAACACTATCCAAATAGCTTGGATAAAGTTATATTGCTCGTACCATCATAAGTCTGAGCAATGTTGTTCTTTCTATGCTTGATAGCATAAAATTTCTGTATTCTTCAGTTGCTTCAGCCTCTAAATGATGAAGACTAGTTTGTAGGATGTCCTTGACATCTCATTCTTCCTGAATGCAAGAGATTTGAGAGTTTCTAACTCTATAGATATCTCTGTTGAGCTTGTCTTTATAAGCTCAGTCAAAAAGACTTGATCTAATTGGTCACTTAAACGAGTATGTTATACAAATCATATTTGTTCAAATAAGACAACGGATAATTTATAATGAGTTCACTAGTTTCATGTTCAGGAGACAACTATGCTGACTCACATCCCAATCATGCTAGTTAGCTCATCATCCTTTTAACCATGACCTTTATTGAATATATTCCCTTTTGGATTTCTAGATACGTTCTAGAAACTCCCACTGAATCAAAGCAGTTATAATAATAAGATAATAGCATAATATCATCTATATAACAACATGAATATTCATGAAAAGAAGATAATATGCTTAATTCAATTCTAAAAAAATTTAATCATAAATTTAATGAAAAAGAACATTCAAAATTTGCCTCATATTGTTGTCTCTTAACTAGGTTCTCCCTCTCAGAGGCCTTCTAACCATATGAACTCATGTAGCGCCTTCCTATAATATCAAGCTCCTCTTAGCCATTTTTACATCCATTCACTTGGATGTATTTGCAGCATGCCTCCCCATTGATGAGAGGATTCCTACATCTCTATCTGTCTTGTCCTTTGCCACAACTTTTGTGAAAAAGGGTTGACTTAGAAGTCACTGCTTCAATCTTAATTGATTCAATATAGTTAGAAGTATGGGAAAACTTATCATTATTTAATAATTTCAAGTTACTGCAAGTTTCAGGTTTTATCTCTAAGATTTTAAGTCAAGGTTGAATAGGGTCTTATGTTCAAAACTTATTTGAACAATTCCTCATTTTGAAGAGTCTTTCAATATTAACCTTATGTTGCAGCTGAAATACTTTTAATAAGTAAGCCAACTTATCCCAAAAACAATAGAATCAACATAGAATTAATTTCAACTTTTTTGAAAATCTCTAAATGTATACAAGCACCTTTTTTACTCAAATCAGATCCAAACATGCTTCAAATATATGCAAATTATATATCAAATTGAAGCTCTTGAATTTAGGGATTTCTAAAATCAAGCTGCGCCTCAATCGAAGCTACCACACGCCCTCACGCACCCTTAGAAGGTGTCTAAAAAAATCCTAAAAAAATAGAAAAATCTAACGAAGTCCACTCTCATTGGAGGCGCGTGCATGCCAAATCCTTGTGGCCATCTGCCAGCGTCACGCGCCATCTTAGACTCCCGCGTTGTCATCTCTCCACGGTACCCGCCACATGTCAAACAGTGGCCCTTATGGGCCCCATGCACCACTTGTCATTTCTGGGTTTTTTTTACGATCAACGGTTAACCATTGACCTGTCAACCCTTGACCGTGACCCTTGCTAATGTAGTGCTGATAAGGTGATGACATGTCTTAGTCAACATGGCTGGTCAAGGGATGATGTGGCCTGACGTTGACCGATGACGTGGCTTTGATGATGCGCCACTTGATGATGATGTGGCACTCTCTCATTAGTGCCACGTGGTTTGGTTGACCGATGATGTGACCATAGACTACCACATCATCTTCTTCAACCTCCAGCCGAGTCAACTCGACCCAGTTGGAGCTCCAGCAGGTTATCGCGACCCGACAACTTCGAAAGGCCATATCTCCCTCGATTTAGCTCTATTTTTCGTGTTCTTGGTGTCGTTGAACTGATTGAACCATATTTTTACATGATTTTTCATGATTTATTTGGGATTTAAATGCATTTTATGAAGCATTATTGCATGATTAAACATGAATTTTGGTTAGGAACAATTGTTTTGAATTAATGGTAATTAGGGGCAAAATGATCAAAATTATTAATTATTTTGTACAATTGTTTCTTGGACTTTTAATGCTACTTATGCTTAATTTTTGCATTGTTGGTGTTGTGGAAGGAAATTGGAGATTTTAGAGGGTCAAAATTAATAATTTGAGGTTTGGGAAAAATTTCAAAAATGGTCCCTAAACTTTCTAGAAATTTTAAGTGAATGTAGAAAAATATGGGGGGAAATTACAAACAATGACCCAGAAGTTTGAGAAATTTCGTTCAGCTCCAAAACATTTTAAAAATTGTTCACTTAAGTCCCTCAACCAAGCTTTTAATATTTTCATATTGGTCTCTGGTCAAAACTCAGGAATCAATTAGGTTCAGACAGACCCGAACAACTGAGACGAATCTGATTGGCAGCAGCTGGACATGGAGTGAGACCCGAGAGTGGAGATTGATATATCACGGAGAGAGCGCCGCATCAGAGAGTATCATCATCTTCGACCAATCCATATCACTTTCTCCTTCTACTCTCGCCGGCGGCATAAGCCCACTACCTTCATTGTCGCCGGCGAGAACCTCAATCTCCATCACCTTTAGATCAGACCCGATAGAACAGAGCTGAGAGCAAAAGGAGCTGGGAGCGAAACCGAGAACAGAGGAGGAAGACCTGAACCAGCAAGCATAGCCGCGATAGTGAGTTGAGAACGAGGACGCCGGAGTTGCCGTAAGGGAGTTTCTGACCGAACCTCAACCACCACCATTACCTTCCTATTTTCCTTCCTCCATTGCCATACATCACCACGCTTCAGCTCTGTTTCAAATTTAAAATAGCAAACAACACATCCCTCCTTCACCTTCATCACTGTCACCTTCATTTTCCCTTATCCTTCCTCTCCTTTGAATTTCATCACTCCTTCATTAATTCTTCCAGACCTACAGACCCATTTATTCTTCTTGTTGATTGGATTTTTCAATTTCCTATGGGTTCTGTAAGTTTTGAAATTATTGTTGGAGACATGAGAAGCTAATTAGCTTGGTTCTTGGTGGTGAAGACAAGTGCTTGAGCTCAATGGCATACATAGGGGAGTTTTTTCTATCATTCCATTTGTCTAGAATTATATGTTTAATTGCCTAATTTTAGGAATTACTGTGTATGATTCTGAAACTGAGATTGATGTTAATTGTCTCTGTTGGTTTGATACTTGTGATTGGATTGGATTTTTATGGCTTGTTGAATTTATATATATATATATATATATTTCCTTATTGATTCAATGAAATTGTGCTTTCTACGTGTTATTGTTAGATTGTATAATTGAATTGAATCAATTGAGTGTCGTGTTATCACATTCATATTAAGAGGAAACAAGTTATAATTATCCATTTTAATTTCACTTTAAGTGGTTCCTAATAGTGCCTTAAGGGATAGTTACTAGCTGTGTTCGCAGGAGTAATTATTAATTAAGAACACTAGACCCGAGTGATCGTTTGGGGTTTTGCTTTCAAGACTTAGAGAGAATTAACTCCCATGATCTTTTTGAGCAAGAATTGTCACTTTTTCATTACCAAGAGCATTTTTTTATTCATATTTTCCACTCCATACCATTCCATTCACTTTTACTCATTCTCCATTTTCATAAGAAAAATACCAAAAACAATAGTTTAGCATTTAATTAATTTTCATTTTTTTTACTTATTAATTTAAAAATCCAAAAACCATTTTCCCCTTATTTTTATTGCATTCGCATGATAATTAGGTTACTTAGGTAGCTCAATAAAGGCTCCTCAAAAGAACAACCTGAGTATTACATTGTACTGCAATTCTTAGATTAAAAATATTTTGCATTTGACCCCAAGACGTAAAGACACGGTTAAATCATGAACGAACTACAAATCAATGGCTTTTATTTGATCATAAAACATTATTTTCAGTGATCAAATCGTGAGTCAAATGGCTGTGGCGATGAGAAACTTGCCAACTTCTTTCCTTCATTTCTCCCTCTTTCGAACTCGTTTTGACGCGTTCTAAGCGTCGTTGGAATCATCTCTTTGAGCTCTACACATCCATGGCCTTTCCTTGGGCAAAAACACTCAGTTTTGAATACCCAATTTTTTCTCGAGGTCGACGGCGATCCGCAACGTGACTTGGATATGTGTCCTCTATGTTTCAAAGGCTTTTCTAGCTTTTAAGGGTTAAAGTCTCTTGTTTTTGGTTCCACATAGTGTGATGACCTAAAAATGGGATTGAAGGCTAATGACTTCAAAAGTGGATGCAATTATTGCTGAATAAACACTTTTGGAGAATGTGTGATGGGAATTTGGTTGTTTTAGTAATTCCAATAGTTTCCTTGTGAAAAATTGTGTGGGAATAGGTTTGATTGTTGATTTTGGAGCCATTGGACACATTGGTTGGAAATTGGAAAAACTGTGAAGTGTAATTCTGTGCAAGGCAATCGGTTTGTATGGACCTTTTGAATGGGCAAATGGTGTCCAAAAATTCTGAAACTTTCTAGTCATAAAGTTCACATATCAAGCTTTAAAATGGACATATAATTTGTATCATTTTGATTTGTGATCTGGGATTTATGAACTTTTGAAGTTTGCCCATTGAAATTGATTAGTTTCTGGAATAACATGCAAAGATTGAAAATCTGGGAATTTTGTGATTCCAGCTAGCAAAAATCTATATCTTTTCTTAAAACTAGACTCAATAAAGGTTCTATAGGTTTTGGAATTACTTAAATTCAATTTTTCTAGAATTAGTTATGATTTTTCAAAGATTGGGCAGAAAATCTACCAAAAAATCCGAAAATGTCAATTTTGGAATTATGACATCATCATAAGGGAATAATGACATAAGAATAATATAAAATATCATCTTCTTCCTCCAAGCTTTAAAACTGACGCTTTATTCATCTGAACTAGAGAAAAAAAGTTTGAGATTTCTAGAGAGAGAGAAAGGAGAAGAAAACTCTCAAGGTAAGCCGATTCCTCTGATGATTTAGCTCCTAACGCGTATAACTCTACTTCTAAAGGAAGTAAAAGGTAACTCTACTCCTAAGCGATTTAGCTTCGACGATTCTTGGTCTTTCACAGATTTTGCAGCTCAAATCTATGTTGAGAGTTAGGGTTTTGCAACCATTCTTAGAAAGCCAAAAGGAAGTGAAAGGTAATTCCCAAACCTTCGTATATTGCTTGTTTAGGCTGTTGTGGACAATTTAATCGGTGAAATTTTGCTGGATTGTTTTTGGTGTGAATTTTTGGAAATGACATGGCCTAAGGGTTATGCTGCCCAAATTAGGTCTTAATGGTAGTTGTAACCTAATGAAATAGTCCATAAGGTGGTTAGGAGTAAAAAGGAGCGTGTTTACGGAGCTGAAACCGAAAAACCCCAATTTTTCCTGGAGAACCTGTATATTTTGGTTAGAGTTGTTAGAGGGCCTTAGAGTTAGATTTTCAATTATTTGGTGGTTCTATTGTGTTCAGAAGGGAAAATTAGGTGGGGTTACAATTGGCCACTTTTTCGGAAAAGGCCGGAAAAAACATAATTACGAAAACAGCCCTAAAACCCTTAAAGTGGGACTGCCAATGGCAAATTATAATTTGACATTGAATTTGATAATTTCAAGTTCGGAAATGGATTCCTTGGGTGGAAATATGTTATAATAGCCCAAGTTAAAATTTCGGGAAAGATGCACCGGACCGGGTACGACGGGCCCAAGTTGGGTCCTCAGGGGCATTTTTGTAAATTTTCATTATAGACTCGTATAACCCCCATAACACTATGGAAGTGTCTAAATGATGCATTTGGAATTGTAGGATTCAACATTTTCCCTGATCGCGAGCAGCCTGTGCCGGCGCCAATCAGGAAAGAATAAGGTATTGACTCTTTCTCTCATACTATATGTGATGCATTGTATGTGTGTTATATCATTGGTTTGTGATGATTTCAAATGCCTCAAAGCATGTGGATATGTGAAAGCCGAAAGGCTATTTGTGGGCCAAAAGGCTATGTGTATGCACCGCCATGCCAATAGTCCCTGAGTCGCTAACAACGATTCGGGTAAGAACTGCGTGCCTTCCCGCCGGTAAAAGGGGATGAGGGTACGGTGTGTTGTGTATTGCTGCTTCTGTTTGGTGATTTACTTGCATGCTGTGTGATCATGTGTGGTATGAGTAATTTGCTACTACTAGGATTCTCTTGAATCTCATTCTTTCCTTTGTCTAACCTTCACACAGGGCAAGTGGCTCCAAGGGAAAGGAGACAACTAAGGGTGGATAGCTCAAACATAGATTTTAGTTGGTTGTCATATTTGGATTGAAGATCACTGTGTATTCTGTAAATAGTATTTTGGATACGGTTGTGTAATCCCCTAAATGGGAATGTTTGAACCCTTAGTATGTATATATATATATCAACCCAGGGGTTACCGGGATTTTTGTTGTACACTCTGATATATATAAGTGTGATTTAACTGCACAGGGTAATTATATTCGGAGTTTGCAATTGAGACCAGGATAGGGAAGGAATTTTGAAAGAATTTGTGAAAACCCTACCGGAAGGAAGGGAATGAAATAAGTTTTAATTATCCGTCGGTCTCTAATTCATTTTAACTACGCATTCTCGAATCATAATTACGGCTTTCGAGGCAGGGGGTTACACATAGGTTCCAAAAACTCAACTTTAATAAAATTGAAAAAGTGAGGAGAAGAAGAAGAATGAAGTTTTGTACAATAAGCTTTTAAACTCAAGAACCCAATTTTATATGCACAGAAGTATAGATTCATATAGCAACATCATCGCATGCTTGAAGGTAGAGCATATATTCGAAACAGAGTTCATGCATATGAAAATTTCAAGCAAAAGATAGAATAACTTGTTCAAGCCAAAAGATTAAAAACATGGCAGATTCTCACAGATTCAATTCAAGGATAATGTTCATTGAATCACCAATATATATTGCCACGTATCAGAAAAGACCTTTTAAAGATGGATATTTATTTATTCAATCATGTTTATAGTTTATATATATATATATCTGTATGCATGTGTGTAACCCCCTACCTTAATAGCCAAATTTATAGTTCGAGAATGCGTAATATTAAGTTGAAATAGAGACCAGCGGTTAATTTAAAACTTTTTCAAAACTTGTTTAGTGCGGTCTTACCTTCACATTTTGAATATAATTGGTTTGTGCAGTTCAGTTTTATTCATACATATCAGAGTACAACCAAAAATTCCCGACAACGCTCTGGTTTCGTTACTTAATAAAGGGTTTACAGGGCATATTGCCTATTCTCAGTTTCCCATATGGGGGATTACATAACACTATTTAATATATACAACATGTGCAACTAATCCCCAACAAAATATGACAACCAACTACAAAAATTAAAAGTCCTAGCTAGGAGCTCTAATTGCCCTTCGTCATTTGTTTTTCCTTTGAACCGCTTGCCCTTGCTGTAGGTTAGTCATTGGAAAGAATGAGATTCAAAAGAATCCCAGTAGTAACAGTTCACTTATAACATGTACAATTACAAAGCATGTAAGCAAATCACAAACAACAACACAACAATGGCATTTCTGTGACAGCTTTCACTATATTCGCTACAGTATATTTCAAAACAGCATGTTTCACAAGCTGCAATGTTACTTAACGGCAATATTGCTCAATGGCAATGTTACACAACGACAATATTACATCACGACATATTCAACAAAAAGACATGCATGCAATGCATCATACACAGAATAAGAGAAAGGGTCACTACCTTGTTCTTTTCGCTCATGCACTGACACCAGTTTATCACGTGCAGGGCAAATGTCAAATCCTACAATTAGAATTACGGGCAACAGGTTATTATTTAATCCAATTCTTCTTTAATTCAAACACTCAAGTTGGTTATCATTAGGGACATTTATGAAGTCAACTAAGGAGTTAAAGTGGTCAATTAACCTAAAACACCAATTCCTAACCTCAGAGTTCAACAATATTACATTATGCCATTACATCTTCAATTTTCACATAAGTGACCAAATCTGTCAGAATTTTTCATCAACTTTTAAAAATCATAAATAAATCTATAAAAATCAAAATGGGGTGATTCCCAAGGCTATGTGACCCTTATTTAGTCTAGTTTCAAGAAAAAATATCACCCATAGCTAGTTGGATACATAACATTCCCAGAATTTTCATCTATTGCACAATGTCAGAATTCAACCCAGTTTTCATAACATAACTTCAACAATTCATAACTCCCAGTGTGCAAATTGAAATAATGCAAATGACATATTAAATTAAATCTTGATATGTCTACTATTTAATTGGAAATTTTCAGAATTTTTAGTGATCATTTGGTTATCTAAAAACACCTCATAATTAGGGTAACTCGCTGGAATTCTATTCGGCAGAAAATCCAGTTTTGCATTTTGAGTTTCAATGACCCAAAATTCATAACCCCGGGCTATTCCAACACAATTTTTCATATAGAACACAATATTAACATCAAAATGAACAAATTCGTACTCATTCCCCATGTCCTATTTTAGCAGAAAAATCAACAAAATTCTAGAAATTACCAAACTCCCAAATTAAGCATCAAACTTGTGTCATATGGTTTCTTATCATTATAAAACACCAAATACATAACCAAAACACCATGAATTCTTTAAACCCTAACTTGGAAAAAATCAGGGTAGAACCATATATGTCAAAATACTCATTCAACCTACACAACCAATAGCTCAAATTGAAGCCAATACTCGCCTCTTGCTTCTCCTTAGCTCCTTTCTTTGGTTTTTCATCTTTTGTTCTTGGAAGATGGCTCAAAACACCTCTTCTTGAAATTATAAAATCATAGAAATGAAGATCTCATCAAGAGGAACAATTTTTATGAAGAACACTTGAGCCATAGATGAGGTTAAGGAGGTGAAAATCAAGGTAGAAAGTTTCACCTTTACCTTACTCTTCTTTCTCTTTCGTTGGAGCTGTAGCAAACCGACTTGGAGAGTGAGAGAGAGAGAGTGTGATTAAATGATCATATTTCTCTTCCCTTATCTCTTAAAGAGCTGACCGAAAAGTTGGACAAAGGAAGAGATAAAAAGCTTTAGTAAGTATCATCATCCACCACCTTTAATAGATAGTATTTTATTATATCAACATGTTTTCTTTTTCTCCTTCATATCATATGAAAATATGGCCCTCTTTAATTCAAGACATTATCTTTTGTTTGGCCTACAATTGTTGACTAAAGTATTAGCTTTTGAAGGAGCAAAAAGAGCTTCTTGCTTTATCATATTTCACCTCCTCCCAAATTGCTTTTAGCTTGAGAGAGTTGATCTTGTTGACCTTGGTCATCTTCTTTTTCTCTTCCCTTCTTGTGTCATACGATTGTATCCCTTTTTGGAAGAGGAAATAGCTTGTTGAAGTATCACAAGTTAGCTTCTCAAATGATATTGCTTTAGTTGCAATTGTTGACCAAGTCATTCTTCTTTTATAACTTAGTCAAATTGTCTCCTCTTGCTTTCATTTTGAGCCAAGTATTATTTCCTCTTACTTTTTTCATGTCTTGCACGAAAATATGGCTCTTTGAAGAGGAAAAATGATCTCTTATAATATCTCCTTGAATAATATAGTTTAATGTTAAATTAGCCTATGTTAATTTGACTTGTTGACTTCCCCTTTTTGTGTTTTGCCAAAAATGCTTCCATGTGTCTCATATTATGGCAAAATAAATATTCTCCTTATATTCAAATTAGTCCTTTAGTCATTTTTGACTTTAGGCGAAAAGACTAAATAGTATCTCAAGCTAATCGAAACTAAAGTCATAACAAAATTTTTAGGGCAATTTTGTCCTTGATACCACTATCTATTCTGTGCATTTAGCCCTTGGATGTATTTTGGACTATTACAATGTGAATATGAGATGAATATAAAAATGAAATATACATATATACTATCATCATATAATCTCATATATATGATTGCACAGCGGAAATAAAAATTGTGATGGGAATATAAATAAATTATATCACATGGTTATTCACAGAGAATAATCACAGCCTCAAGGATCAACATGCTCTGATGCCAATGTAGTAAAAAATAAAGGAGAGAGGACTAGCATACCAGGGCAAATCCATGTTCAAATCTGGGTCAAAGCTCCAATGCTCCATAATAGTGCCCACACAATTATTAGACTACTAGAGTCTAATTAGGATTGGCACAACAGATCACCAGAATAATAAAGATGGTAAAAGAGAAGAGAGATTTCTAGATGATTCAATCACAGGGATGAATTGAAACTGAAGGAGGCACATCTTATTTATAATGGTTTATGGTGATTACTAATTAGGAAGTTAAATGCACTCCTTCTTGCCCTCCAAGTTAGTAATCAGAAAAATTAATTCTCAATTAATTTCCTGAATTATGATCACTTGTTTTTCAATTAACAATTTCATAATTAATACTAACTTATTTCTTAATCCACAATAAATGTTGATTTGATTATTACTTGATTAGGTTACTTGTATTCTAATCAAATAGTCCAGCCCATCAAGGACGGACTTAGACCCAAAGTCCAACACCAACCCTTACTTCTAAATTGTCTCTAAGCTGCTGGTTTGCTCTTGCTCTTTCAGGAGTGAGTGAGCAAATCACTTGTGCATAGGCTTTTTCATAAGAGTTTTAGAGCTCACCTAATAATAATATCACTTCTTTAATTTAGCCTCTCCATTATGAAATCTTTTTGCAATGTTTACCTCTGTATAAATAGTTTTTGAACCTCTGTTATTAAATTTATATCCTACATGTTAAAGAAACCTGTAGCAGGCCTTTATTCGGCTTAGGGATAGTTAACACAAGGGATATTTTAGGACCAAAAACCATGGAGATAATATGTGCATGTAGCATAACAATCAACTTTGCATGTGATTTAGTGTATAATTTGTCTCCTTTCTGTCTTTCATGTTCTTATAAAGTTTCCATTTCCCCCAACTCCTTCCCTTCCCATGCCTCAAACAAAATTCTCCAGCCTTTAATGTACTCAGGACTTTAGTAGTACATAAAATTTCAGTCCATCACGTGGGTAGGTATTCTAATTTTATGTGAATATGGAATGAAAAAGTAAAGTTAGAACTTAAAAGCATTATGTAGCCAAAATGTGATTTTTTTTGTCTCAATGTCTCCTCTCTCTCTCTCTCTCTCTCTCTCTCTCTCTCTCTCTCTCTCTCTCTCTCTCTCTCTCTCTCTCTCTCTCTCTCTCTCTCCTGAAAAAGTTGGGGAAAAGTTGAATAAGTGATAATTGGATGTGCAATAATTGAGGCACTGTGGTTGTAATGAGTTCAACTGTGGAGGCTAACGTGACATGAAGTTTGTTAATTTCTGGAGACAGAAGGATGGTGGGATTGCGATGGACAAGTTTTTGCGAGTCTTTAGAGGAATGGTCCTTGTTTCATACAGATTCAACTTGGGGAGATTCCAACTAAGTAAGTATCAACTGTATACATATAAAAAATGCGATTATTTCACTTAGTGGTTGATTTCTTTAATCATTCAGTTTTTTTTACCACATCAGAAAAAGACTTTGCAACTACAGTATACATAAACTAAGGCTATGTTTGGTTCGACGGAGGGGAGGGGATGTGAGGGATTTTAATGGAGGGGAGGGGAAGGGAAGGGATAGGAGGGATTTTAATATTACCTCGTTTGGATTAATTAGAAGGGAGGGGAGGGGAGGAATTTTAATGTTACCTTGTTTGGTTCAGAAGGGGAGGGGAGGGAAATTATTTTGATATGGACAATTTTACCCTTGTTAGATTATAATAAACTATAATCAAATGCCAACCACATGGAAATATATATCTAAACATATGTTAAACCCATTTAGTAAGGTAAAAAGATTTAAAATATGAATTTAAAGGAAAAGTTAGAAGATTATCTTTATTTTAAACATTATATATTTATTAAGGTAAAAAGATTTAAAATATGAATTTAAAGGAAAAGTTAGAAGATTATCTTTATTTTAAACATTATATATTTATTAAGGTAAAAAGATTTAAAATATGAATTTAAAGGAAAAGTAGATTTTTCTTACAAAAGATCTTGATTGGGTTAGAATAAAAAGGAGCAAGGGTAGTGTTGGGTTTTCATAAAAATAGAGAGGGTATTTTAGTCCAGTGAAACAAAATTTTAACTTCCCCTCCAAATCCGTCCGATTTGGGGGGGGATGAAATTGAGGAGGGAGGGAGGAAAATTTCAAAAATTTTTCTTTTCCCTCCTAAATTCTTTCCCTTGCCAATCAAGGGGAGGGGAACAAAATCCCTCCCCTCTCCTCCTATCTCCTCCATTTCCCTCGAACCAAACAGAGCGTAAGGTTATTAGGATGTCCGCGTAGTTACAAGTGGGATTTGGATTTCAATGAGAATACATTGTCTGCTCCATTTATACATGTCCTTCATTTTTTGCTCTGTTTCGAATTCAGCGTCACAATGCACCACTACAGGTTGTAATTCCAATCCTAGTTTCTGTGAAAGGTTTCTAAAAATAGAGAAAATTGAGCAACTTTGGTATAACCTCAAGTAGAAGAATTAGTTTTGTGAACAAGGGGCAGAATTGACAAAGGGACAGACTTTTAGGCATAGGAGGGTTCGAATATTTTTAAAAGGAAGAGGTGTGGTTTATTAAGAAGTTATACCCCTATGACTTAAGGAATTTATGTGAAGGATTGTACAATGAGTTATAATGATGAAAAACAAATCACTAAGTTCATATCTTTTTAGTATCTGAAAGATACTTATGAAAGATTATAAACAAAGGTATGATAACTACTACCTTTTTTTTTTTTTTTTTTGCCGTGTATAATAACTACTACTTAGTGATGAAAGATTAGGTTGTTTTAAGAAACCCTACATATTATAAAGAGGTTACTCTTTATGGATTAATTATTTTAAATAAATATATGTTGGTTCAAGATTTGTTAATTGAAGAAGTATAATGTTTGAAGATGCATGCACCACTTCAAAGCATCACTAAATTGTTAATAGGGTTAAAGGGTAATTTTGCACAGAAAGTTTTTAAAATAGAGCAATTTTGCTCTGACCGTTATCTCAGTTAATCTTGATTGTTAGTTGACTAAATATGTTGAGCTGACAGTTCACATGTTATCTACATCATTTTTCTTAATGTGCAAATTTGCGCTGAAAGTCTATGTGCCATCTACTTCATCTTTTTTCAAAGTTAGATTTAAAACTTCTGCAACAAATTTTCACCTTAACAAAAATAATGCGGATGACATGTGGACTACAAGCTCAACATATTTAATCAACTAACGGTCAAAATAAAATGAGATAACAGTCATGACAAAATTGCTCTATTTTAGAAACTTAAGGAAAAATTGTCTCTTAGTAAAAACTTTCGAAACAAAAATGTCCCTTAACCCTTGCTTATAAATATTCTTCACCATCTTCTATTTAGAGAAACACAGAAGTCATTGTGTTTATATTTTAGTATATCCAGAGATAAAGTCAAATGATCATTTTATAAAAATTATTGTTGTCTTAATTTGAGTTTTATGATATAATCCATACTCAAAAGTTTTTATTATATTTTGAAGGAAATTCACAATCAACTTAATTTGCGCCTGAAGATTAAAATATGTGGGAGTGAATTAAGTTTAAAGAAAAGGGGCAGCGTTCTCTTCACATCTTCTAGTTTTATTCTCCAGAGAACCATTATCATCATACTCTAGTGATGACTGATAATCCAACTACTGTCCCGCCAGGCAATAATATCCTTTGGGATCATCGCAACCTGTAGAAAGATGCTTCATGATCCCTCTAAAATTGTAATTAATTGCTCTAAAGTTTAAACCAAAATTTAAAAAAAAAAAAAAAACGTCAACTTTTTATATGCAAAGTCGAACTAATTGCGGCTCTAAGGACGCTGTCCTTTCATCATTCTGGAGAGGCGCATTAAAGTTGAAGATGTCCCATCCATTACGAGGACGCGGATTCTCTCCCGTTTTTTCTCATGGTTTCCTCCCATCCTTTTCTCTTCAACTGTATTATTTTAGTATAAAATACATAATCTTTTTAATTAAATAATATTCATCATCTTAAAATATTTTTTTAATACTGTTCAGTATCTTGAAATATTTTTTTTAATACCAATTAATACTTTAAAATATTTTTGATGTAATATTCCAGTATTATCCAATATTCTAAACTAATTTTTAGTCCATTAAATATCCTAAAATATTACACCAAAAAATTTTAGAGTATTAACTGGCATTAAAAAAATATATTATAATACTGAATAATATTAAAAAATTATTTTAAAATCTTGAACAAATATTTTAGAAAATTGACTGATACTTAAAGTGAATGCAATTTTTGGAAAAAAAAAAAAAGGTCAAGGAGTTTGTATATTTTGCCTGAAAAAAAATGCAGTTCGTGAGAAAAAGAGGGGAGCGGCAAGGGAAAAAGAAGATAATCCGCGTCCATGGAGGAACTGGCACTCTGCTCTTTCTTTCAGTGCTCATTGCAAAAGACAAAAAAAAAAAAAAAAAAAAAAGACAATTAAACTCAAATTATACAAATTTATTAATTCGATTATTTTATGATGGGTTGTTGGCATGTCAATGTCTTTAGTACGAGGCTTTTCGAAAACAATCATCGTACAATAATTCACCTAAGAAAAAATTATTCCATGGCTGAAGCAATCTGTACGTACAAAATGTATTTAAGTGGGGTCCGATGTTATTATATTATTCATAATTCATAAAAAAATTTGTAAATTGACGTTGACCCGAATTTTTTCTATTTTTTGGGAATTTTTTCTCCATATAAAGTAAAAATAAGAGAAAATTCTAAAAAAATACCTTTTAAACATCAAAATTCCATTGATAAGAAATATAATGGGATTAACAAAAAGAATAATGGGATTGACAATACAAATTTTTATTAAATCACTAATTTGAGATTTTAAAGTTCAATTGGTATTTTTCTGCAAATTTTCCTAAAAATAAATTTTAATTATGGAAAAAAATAAATTAGAAATTAGGTTAAGAATATCATAATAAGGAAAAAATATTATTTTAGGACTTTAAACTATATAATGTACATCTATATCTTATATAATACTTGTAGAAACGATGTTAAAAACCATTTCGTGAGCAATTTTATTTTAAGAAAATAGTTGTGTTTTTATTAACGTCGTTAGTGAATTCCATTCACTTTGACACCAATAAGTATTAATAATTTATATCTATAAATTATTTGCCCATAGTTAAGGAATTATCATAATAATAATTTAGCCTAAAAATCAAAGAATTATCATAATCATAATTCAAATTAAATATGCAAGAAGCTTAATTTCCAAGAAATATAGTTTGCAACATAATTATAGTAATGCATATATATATTAACCTTGTCAATGTGTTCCGTTTTGTGTTCTCTATTCTTTATTGTTAATGAGCTCAATTCTTCATCCCTAATATCATGATATGTCGGCCTTACGAACTCATTAGGTATATTGATAGCTTCATGATACCTAGAATACTTGGGCTATTGTTGCTCGGGTTGGCAAGAAGTGTATGATGACTAAAAAGATGTCTCCTTTTGATGAAAAGTTAGCAGCTTTACTTATCTTAATCCTCTTTGTTTAATCTTTTATACTTTGTAGTATATTAATTTTTGAATTTAAATTTCTTTTTCCTATATTTCTCCCTACTCTACTTTGTAAAGATTCATTTTTAACTATACAAACGAGAGTTTGGAACTTTCCCAAAACAATTAGAGCGTTGTGTTAGAAAAGAAATTATTGTTAGGCTTAGAGTTAAACGAAGCAACATCAAATACTCATTCAGTAGTTTGGGTGTTTTGTAATTTTATGAGGAGGGAGATATTTTGTAACAGTTTACGTACTTAGAATTCACAATAAGAAAGTGATTTAGTTGATAGTATCATATATTATGATTGAATATTTGATTATATATTTATATATTTGTTATTCATTTATTTCTTTTTTTCAGTTCACCAAAGTAGAAACACATTCCTCAAACTCCTTAATGACATTGATGTTAGCAAAAAAAGCTCAAAATGATGATGACCTTTTAATAGTTTGGCCGTAATGATCTTCAACCTCTCCTTCAAAGAGAAAGAAATTATACAACCCTCCATTGGTTGATAATAGGAATGTGAGATTGTCTGATATGTCCACCTCTACCTTCAAAGCCAACAAAGCAATCATCAAGAACATAAAAATAAAAAAATGAGTTCCCATGTTACAACCCTACTCCTATAGTGTGATATCTACCGTTTGGACCAACCTATTTAAGTTTGATTTAGTTATATTATATTGATGAATAATTCTTTTTTTGGTTGAAGTTATATTGATTAATAATTCTAAGTGTATATAATATGTTAATTAAAATGCAATTATGTGAATATTTAAATCAAATCAAATTAATATCCATATTTTGCATCCATAATAAATGAAATTTAAGAAATAATCAAATCATTTTCAAATATGAATCAATTATGAAGAAATAGAGAAAAAGGAAATTAGGAAATAATCATCTTTAATGTGGGACGATGATTTCACTATTTTTAAATCAAATCATCGAATCAATAATTTGCATAAATAATAAATGAAATTTAAGAAATAATCAAATCATTTTTAAGCATGAATACTTAATCAATCAATATTGAAGAAATATAAAAAATAAATTATATTTATTGATTTCTTTTTAAACAATGACGTTTTCCCAATTTCACTCTTCTGATAAGCATCTTCAATATTGGTGTCATCAATATATATCAACAAGCAATATATTTAGGACTTTCAGTATATATACGGGTCATTTAAAATAGATGATTATAAAATATATTACATGATTTATTACTATTACAAACAAATATTTCTTATTGTGCGTTCAATAAAAAATTGTCCAATCATAAAGACTAAATTATATAATAAATATTACACACATCATAAACAATGCTTTAGAATCATAAATTCTCCTTATGTGCTTGATAATCTTCGGAAGCTCAAAATGCTATACATGAACTTCCATGTACAACGCATGGGTAGCAATACTTATTTCTACTTAATTTTCTAACACACACACACACACACACACACAAATAATCTATAAATATTCATAAACAATAAATGTAATGTACTTCCTTTGTAGGACCTAACTGAGAAGTTAATTTTGATGCTAAATGTAAGACACACTTCTTGTGTTTATTAATCTTTTTTTAATTTATCTTTATTGATACTACCTCAACAATAATCAAGTAAGAGAGATAAAGAGAATTAAAGAATATGATTATTAGGGCGTTTAAAAAAAAAGTATCTTATATTAATTAACTTTCTTAATTTAATTAAATTATATAAATAGATATTATATTAAAAACATAAGAGTGCTTTTGATCTCAATATTACTTTAAAAGTTTAAAAACGTAATACTAGTGCCATCGGCTAACAGAGAATCCAACAGACAAGTGTTGCTCTCACAAACACTTGGCTAATCAAACTCTCCAAGTCCCGCGGTTTATCACCACCACCCGACGGGCCACCAACGTGACCACCCTGGGGTCCACCCCATGGGACTAGCACTGCCATTCGATGCCATCTCATTGAAACCCTAAATTAATTCCCCGCAAAAATAAATAAATAAATAAAGGGTGATGAGTTGATAACATGAAACCTTTGTGTTGAAGTACATGGAAACACAACACCACACACGTTCCAAGCAATGGACGAATCGTTGCTCTGTCTTCTTCTCCAAACACCTGTGTGCAATTCAAACTCTCATGCCCCCGGGGGGTCGCTTACTCCGTCGAATGTTTCTACCTCTAACTCAATCTTTTTCTTAGTTTTTATAACACTTACTTCGCTACATCAACAGTTCAACACTTCTCATCCACGTGTTATCAACATTTACTCCCATTGTGTGTGTTTTTGGACGCCAGCTTATTGAATTAAAGGTCAATGTTTCCTCTTTTTGCTATGTTTTTAGATTTTTGAGAGACATTAAAATTTTAAAAAAAAAAAATTTAAGCCAACATTAAGATTTTATAAATATTCTCAGGACAATTATACACTTTAACTCAAAGAAATATAATATATGACCTTAAGTTCTTAATATAAAATATTATTCATAGATATATAAGATCTTATATTAAAGATTAGATGTAGTACATTACTTTGAATTAACCATAGTGTTAAAAGGTAAAATGTAACATGTGCAGGGTTCGAAATTCAAAGACTACTGCATGTAAGAAAGTATAGTATATCATAGATTTCATTATTATATGATTGAGATCATTTAAGAATCTATAGTTCAATTTTTATCTTATAATGAAAATTAAATATCATTTTCAAATTGTCTAGGTGAAGAGATCAAGTTGAACCACTGCATCCGCCGGAAAGAGACAAATTGCGATGCCCCGAGCCAATCATTAATCTTTTGAATTAAAAATTTCCCTGTGAACTCTTCCAAGGACGAAAACTTCATCAGAAGCAGAAAGAACTAACAATGTCGCATGACAGAATATTTCTCGCAAATAATCCCATCCTGTATTCCCTTCCAAATCCATTACTCGAAGCCTAAGATGCAGGACACTATCACTATGAAGTCACTTACCCAGAGTCTCCTCTGTTTTCCTCCTCTGTTCACAAAAAACCCCCAAAGAACCCAATCCATCTCCACCACCCCTGCCAAAAATTTCTCTGTTTTTCGGGTGAAGATGTCAGCTGTGACGCCTACAGCAACACCCACAAGCTTTGGGTTCGTGAATTTGATGGAAACATTCACTGTGGATGTGCAAAGAGCAGAGAACAGGCCATTGAACGTGCCCTTGATCGCTCCTTTTACGATTGCTTCTTCGAGATTGGAGCAGGTGGAGAACGTGGCGATTAGAGTTGAATTGAGGAATGGTTCAGTCGGTTGGGGAGAGACACCGATCTTGCCCTTTGTTACAGCGGAGGATCAACCTACTGCCATGGCCAAGGCTGCTGAGGCATGTGACTTCTTGCGGCAAGCTCCTGCGATGACATTGGGCTCCTTGTTGAAGGAGATCGGGGCTATTCTTCCAGGCCATGAGTTGGCTTCGGTGGGTGACATTGAACTTTGTTTTCTTTGTATTTATTGCTTGAAACTGACGTAATTATGTGCAATTGCCTTGAATTTGAATGATGTCTAGTATCAACAGTCTTTTACTTGGTGATAGGAAAGAATGAATTAATCTTCAAGCCGGCATCATATTCTCTAACTTCTATCAACTTTTACCTTTATCATTCTGAAGCATTTTTTTTTTTTTTGCTCGAGTTTTTTCCCTCTCCTGCCCAAATATTCTCCTCTTCTTTTCCCTTTGTTTTCTTTTAGAAAGGGATGCATTATAGCTTACTACCCAATTATAAGGCCCAATTTTGATGGATGACGTGTGGTTATAAAAATTTCAAGTCGAAATCATAGAACTTTAATGAAAACAATGACCAAAGGACAGTGTAATTTACGCTTTGAAAAGTGTCCACTTACATTCCCATTTTCTTGAAGCTTACTGGTCCATTTTGGCTCTGAAATCAATACAAGAGTTTACCTGCCAAACTTATAAAACCAGTCATTTTTAGAGAAATTCAATTTCTGAGGTGAAAGTTGTTTAATTTCTTATTTTTAATTTTGGATTGATGTTCTTGTACAAATCCCTAACTAGTGGGCAACTTGGTATAGTGTTTGTATGAATCATGTTTTTGCTTTGAAGCTAAGAAACTAGTACTAGTAGGGATATTGTTAACTTTTAAATTTGCATTCAAAACTCTAAAGTGTTTCCCCTTATAATTAGCATTAATTGCTTGGTTTATCTTGAACGGGTTTTTACTAGCTTTCAAGCGTTTAATTCCTTGCTATGGTCTGGTTTGTATGGATATACTGAACCATTACCATCACCGTTAATGTCATTAATGGGTTGAAGATTGAGGGCTATTGGCATTAATTGTATGTATAGTGAAGCTCTGGGTCATCAAATCTTCCCACAAGTAGGGGTGGAAACAAGCCAGGCAGCCTGGCCTGTATTGTGGGCCACAACAATGCTTTTGATGCTTAGGAAGTTTTCATAGTAAAAGAAGGAGAAATGTTTTTAATAACATCTGTGGAACACAGGGAAGTAGATAAATGATATAATATCCAAGGCAAATGGAGACTGATGCATAAGCAGAACTGGTATAATCTATCAATTCTATTGACTTTGGGTGTTTTGCACGCTTTTGTTGGAGCAAATGCGCAACTGAATGCCATTTCAAATTGGAGGAGAAAATTACTATATATCTGTTACCTTTTAAAATTCCTTACTTTTATTTCAGTCCAACAAAAAGATGACCTGCTATTAATCATCTTGGAAATGTCTTTTTACCTGTAAATTCAAACAGTTTTTATTCTCATGAAGTGTCTGATATTTTAGGTCAGGGCCGGGGTGGAGATGGCAGTAATTGATGCAGTTGCTAATAATATCCGTGTGCCACTTTGGAGGCTTTTTGGTGGAGCTTCGAATACCATAACCACTGATATAACAGTAATTTTCTTATTTACCCCCAAACTGAAATGCTTCTCATTAATTTTCAACAGGCCCTATCTTTCAGAAAAACTGTAATACTTGCAAAAGTAATATTTGGTCTTATCTACATGAATACTAAAATGAAAAGAATGGAAAGATTTTTGCTTGCTGGAAACAAATATAAACCAGTTTATATATGTAGATCCCGATTGTCAGCCCAACTGAAGCGGCTAAATTGGCTTCAAAGTATCAGAAAGAAGGGTTTAAGACTTTGAAGCTCAAAGTAGGCAAAAACTTGAATTCAGACATAGAAGTTCTTCAAGCTATACGTGTTGCCCACCCTGAGTGTCAATTTATTCTGGATGCCAATGAGGGATACAACCCTAATGAAGCTGTGGAGGTTCTTGAAAAACTACATGGTAAAATGCTGTGTATAGATACATAGAGCTGTCTCATCATCCAGATTATATGCTTTAAATGATGACAACACTGTTGCGCCACAAATGCACCTAAATTATTGAAGTTGCATGACATTGTTGTAAGGCTTAGGTAATGGATCCTATGAACTTAAAAGTACTTTTCTATTGCAGAAATGGGGGTAACTCCAGTTCTATTTGAACAACCAGTTCACAGAGATGACTGGGAAGGGCTTGGATATGTAAGCTTCATAGCAAGAGATAAATATGGTATAGCTGTGGCAGCTGATGAGAGCTGTCGGAGTTTAGATGATGTTTCCAGAATTGCAGAGGGAAACCTAGCGGATGTGATTAACATTAAGCTCGCAAAAGTTGGAGTTGTGGGAGCCCTTAACATTATTGAGGTGGCAAAAGCAGCAGGACTGAATTTGATGATAGGTGGCATGGTTGAGACAAGACTGGCTATGGGTTTTGCTGGCCACCTTGCTGCTGGCCTTGGATGTTTCAAGTAAGTATAAATATTGACAAGAAATATGTCTTTGACTCTTTTTATCTTTCTATTTCATATAATATTGCGAAATTTCTGTAGGTTCATTGACCTAGATACACCACTTCTTCTTTCGGAAGATCCTGTCCTTGGGGGCTATGAAGGTATCCTCCATCAAATTTTCAGTACTCTTTATATTTAGGTTGTTACAGTTTGATGTGGTCTTTTGTCATTGTTGCTTGAGTTGATTAAACTTTTGAAACAGTTTCAGGCGCCACTTATAAGTTCACAAATGTTAGAGGCCATGGTGGATTCCTTCATTGGGATAATATTGCTTGGTAAGTTGTTAGTTTCCTTCTGCAATTAGATTGATGCTGTAATTCCACTACAGGTCTTGAATGATCCAGGAAAATCTTGAATAAATGCCTTTAAATGAATTATCTATGCTGTTCCTTAAAAATCAGAATAATGCTCCGGTACATTATTGTAAATTCCAATTTACCTACTTTCTTCCTTCATGGGCCTCTAACGATAGGGTTTATTTTGGCGCCTCCAAGCCTTATGTTTTTTTTCCCTTTTCTTTTCAATAAATTATTTTTAACTCAAGGTAACAAGGTAGATCAGAGGTTGCATTATTAAAATGTCATCTTTAAAATTTGGACAGTGAGACTATATTGAAATGATTTTAGGTCTTAAAAGTAACCTCATTCCAAGGGAATCAAAGTTAAACGCTCATTTGTGCTGTCTATCACTCTATCTGCATAATTTAAGCTGCTCATTGAAAATGACAACTCTTCTACTTTCATCCTTCATGAACCACTTACGGTAAATAGTTAATTTTGACACCACTGACCTCTTTCTTAGCTCAATGGTAACAAAGTGATTCCTTCACTTGAATGGTTTAAAAAATAAGAAAAAAACTCCTCCAGTCCTAAATGTAGAACCTAATTTGAGAGTGAATTTTAGTTCTAAATATAAAAACATTTTCCATTATCTCTTATATTTATCACTTTTTTTCAAACTAATTTGCCTAACTTATAAACTGATGTATAATGTAATGTTACACAGAAATATAATTAACTTGTTTAGCTTTTTTAATCTCCCAAAATTAGATAAATATGTTTTACAAATCAGAGGAGTATTACTTTCACATTTTTAACATTGACACTAATCTTAAGTGTTGAAAGTGACCCTCAGTCCAGTGGCATTAAAATGAAATGCTTTTTTTTTTTTTACTCTGCCCATATCTCTCATTAAATTGTTTCAACTGGTATAGGGTGAAATTAGTCCTTTGGATATGTAACATTGTTGATTTTTAAATGACTTCTTGATCAATTTATCTGCAGAAACCAGAACCTTGAATGTTTTCGCAAACTCTTGAATACCAAAAAAAAGGATTATTGGACGAGTTGCCTCAGCCCTCTGCAAAAGGCTTCCTCGTAGATGTAGAAAAACAACTGCAAGAGGATTAGTGCTTGGATAATAAAGTTGTGTTGTCATGACATTGATTATTGGTAATTGTAATAACAATCATAATAAGTGAAGATTTCTGTTGTCTTGGAAATAGCCATCATTAGCAATTTGCTACGAATTGTATGTATTTGTCTGGGGAAAATAAATTGCCCTTGAGGCTTTGAGCCAAACAACGGATAATTGCTAGAAGTTAGTCGTTGATTATGTTGTATTTCCAAACTAAAGTCTGGGGCCATAGTTTATCTTGTAGTATTTGTAAAAACAATCATCTTCTGTATTATATTATGCAGAATGTAAGGTAGATGTGGTAGTTAAAAGTTTTCTTGAGATCAATTTATCATCCCTTGTCAATCTTCTCTAAAATTATACGTCTCCTATCTTAGTTGTTCCAACTTGATTTCCTTTTTTTTTTTTTTTTTTTTGGCCAAAGATTGTGAAATAAGACTCAAATCTCTTGTAATGATCAGAGTAGAAGCATGTGTTTGTTTCATGTTTAAAACCATCAAAAGTATGGTTTTAGTCTTGCTTTTACCAAAATCATGATTCTGATGCATTAAATTAAAGAGAGAAATGAAGATACGAACCTTCTCTAAGTGTAACACCTATTTTCATATTGCTTCACGTTTTTCTGTAGCAAGTAGAAAGAAGCCATACTGATATAAGAGGAAGGAACTTATTCACTGATACAAGTAGAAAACTCATGGTAACATCGTGAATGGATCTTCTGTTAGTTTTTGAACCAGTAAGTCAAATGCAGGAATTCGGTTTAGTCAAGTCGACCTTTCTGTCTTGTGGAATAGACTTCTCTTTACTCTTGGGATTCTACTTTATGAGAAAAAGTTGCTGATGAACATGCCTAATTAATCCCCCAATGCCTATATAATCATTAATCATTACATGCCTGTATTCCTATCATATTGCATGCTCCTGGTTCTGACCGACAAAATCACCTCATCTTTTGTTATTTAGATTTGAAAACAGAGACAAGGATGTTGGGATGGGTATGTGGCTATACAAAAATGTACAAGATTTAAAATGATATGAGAAGAAAAGTAGAAGTGACGTCTATTGAAGAGAAAATGGTGAAAAATCATTTTAGGTGGTTTGTAGATATACAAAGAAGGCCATTGGAGGCGTCGTAATGAAAGTATACAAGATAGTATGGAGTCCTTTGAATATGGGTAGATGAAAGCTGAAGAGAATTTGCTTAACAATTTATCAAAAAATTTGGTTGTTAACATAACATGATGGCGTCGTAGGATTTATGTAGTTGACCCCACCTAGTAGGATAAGATTTTATTGTTGTTGTATTTGAAAACAAAGAAACAAAAACTGGCAAAGCCTTAGAAAACTGTTTACTAACATTGGAGTGAATGTGCAAAAAAAAAAAAAATGAATGTGCAAGATCACTTTTACGTTTAGGCTATTTCATTAATTGCCATTTTTTAGCATCCTCTGTAAAGTAATTAACTCAGATTTCCCCACAAAAGCGAGATATATGGCTAGATGAAAAATAAAATAAAGAAAGAAAAGGAAGATGAATATTGATAAAAAAAAAAGAAGAAAGTAAAGTTGGATGATTGATGCAGTGAACAAAGAGCTGTTTGGTTTGTGAGATTATGATTGTGCAGCACTCTCTAGACACTGAAATTGACCAATGCAACGATGATGATGAATCATCAATGATCAAATAAGCATGAAGATTAAAAAGTTAAAGGTGCATAATTTGAAGGACCCATCCAATGATGATAGCTAGAATTTTATTTGCCTAAGAGAATACACCAAATTAATCTAATTAATAGAAACTAATCATAGTGCGTGAATTCATGCTTTATCAATGTCTCTTTTACTTTTAAGAAGGTGAATTATTATAGAAGCAAGCCAAAATGATTGCGTATGGCGTGCTAAAAACTATTGCACACCCAAGTTAAATGTTGACCAAATATTAATTACCAAAGCACAACCCGGTAAAATTTGTTAATCATTCCCTTTTTATCTAACCTCTGCTCAACATGTGATTTTCACCATAGAAATTACAAGTCTTGTAAAACCAAAGCAGTCGCCAAGTTCAGATTGATCATATATGTATGTTCTCATTATTGATGAGAGAAGTTGAAGGAGAAGCATATACCCCCTCTAGTCCTTATTATAAGGTACTTTCTAAAAAGAATGAGTAATTTTTATTATAAGTCATCAATCAATTACATTTTTTTTAAGATTGCCCTTATTAAAAGTTTGATATCATTTTCCTTTTTTTGCTTTTTTTAAATGTAATTTATTGTTTTAACCATCTTATCAACAGGGATTGAATATAATAGAATGGACTAAGCTCATATAACATAATAAACCAAAGTTTAAATACATACTAAGAGATATGATCACATTTTATGCATATATCAAACATGATTATCTCAGATAGGAGGATATATGTGTTTATTAAAAACATAAAAGACTAAACTATCTTTTCTTGACTTGAATCCTTAATAATAGGGAGGGGGCATGAATAAAAGAACAAAAAAAGAAAAGGGCTTTTCTTTGGAAATCGGAGTGGGATTTGGCTTTTGTCTTGATGTCTTCCACTAACACAAGAGATCAATGATTAATTGTTGCTGCAAAACCTGTACAAAACGGAAAGTTTGAACGATATGAGGCAGTCTACAAAGGCAAAAACTGCGCATTCTTTTTGAATTGTGAACAGGTCCCCCACTTTGTAGAGTCTTTTTATAGCCCAAAGATTTCACATTTAAAATATGAAATCTAGCCTTCACTTTTTCGATCAAATCCCCATTTCTAAACAAAATCTTGATTATTGATTAGTAAGTAATAAACAACAATCTCATATCAGAAGATCGCTGCATTTGAATACACTAATAAAGTATTGGCATTAGCATATATGCTTTTCGTTTTTACAGATAACATTGCACAGTGCTGATTAATCATAACATGATCTTAATCTTAATCTATAGTATATGAGGGCGTCCTATTTAGTGCGTTAATCTATAGTGATAATAGAATAGGCTCCATATATGTCACCAATTCCCAAGTGCTTGGTCTATTAATGATAAGAACATGTGTGCGTGGCTCATAATAATATATATATATATATATATATATATATATATGAAGCATTGCTCTTTGTTAACAAATTTTACTCACAGCGTCAACATCACCGAAAGATACCCTCCCTATTAGCCTCAAAAGTGGTTCCCCAATGAAGAAAGATACCCTCCCTAGTAGGAAGTCAACTTTTTCAACCTGTTTAGGGTTAATACAACTTTCATTTCCTCAAATTTACCCTCATTTTATTTTGTCCCTCAAATTTAAAACCATATGTTTTGATTCTTCAAATTTCATTTCATTTAAAACATTAGTGATTGGTTAGTATAATGTAATAAAGGCATAGAATATTTTGCTTTTTGATGGACCGAAACTAAAATGAGGGTAAACTTGAAAGATTAAATATTACATTAACCCATTAGTCTGTTATTTTTCTAGTAGTGTCATATGTCAATAATAGTAAATTCTCCTCAATTTTATTTTTTATGTAAATAAATTTCAAATTTTAAGCTATATATATATATATATATGATTCCCCTGAACTTAATTTATGTGTAAATAACTCTAACATGTCATTCCCTGTATTGATGAAACAATGTACTGATTAAAAATAGAAGTTGTCTATATTACTGTAATTTGAGAGTTCAAGAGATTCATTGTCAAAATTTGAAAGTTGAAGAGTTATCTACTTTTGATATAAAAATTCTGAAAACTTATGTGTAATTTAACTTTTGAATTAAAGGTTTTGTGCAAAGATTTAAGCAACGCTGTGGTGTGTGTGTGTGTGTGTGTTTTTTTTTTTTTTTTTTGGTAACGTATGCATATCTATTAAGTTGCTGAATTTTGTTTTGTGCAAAGATCCAAGAAAATGTTGAATGTAAAATTATACCTTTTGCCCTTTAGAAAACAAAAAACTTTATTTCCATCTCTTTTAATTTTTAGTATCCAATGTGTCACTCCTAATGCACTATGCTCACTCATTTGATTCTAACATTAGCAATTTCTGTGTCCAAACTTTTCTGTCTGAGAGATTCTTCCATTTCAACAATGTTTTTTGAGTTGTAGTTTCTTCTCATGATCATTTTCCCCTCTCTTTATAGTGGAGAAGAATTATTGTACAAACAAAATGACATCAGAAAACGTTGTTGAAACTGAATCTTGCAAAGCTATGCATCAGTTCTGACCTTATCTGTTACTATTGATTTGATTATTAAGTTTCCACCGAAAGATAAAATGTCATGATGCCCTTCAAGTCTTGACTTATGTGGCATAAGCTGTTTCAGAAGTCTTCAACCTCAAAAGCAAAAAACAAAAACTTTCCTTACATTCATATTATTTGTTGTTCCATATAACTACTAACTTGGATTTAGAGAAAAGCAGGCTTCTTTCCCATACATTGTTATGACATTTGTACAACTTTTTATGTTTTTTTAGGGATTGTTTAGATTAACTTATTTAAAGTGACTTTGCACTATATACTGGGTACGTGTATGAAAAGAGTTTGTCTCATAAGGCGTAAAAGAGCTTTTTTCAAATTACTTCTGAGTAAAACAAAATAATATCCTATTACATATCCATGAGAAAGTAATGAAGTAAAATATTTTCTTAAAAGAACACGTCTAGAGTAGTTATGCTAAATATAGAATATTTAAGCAATTTAAACTTTTTAGTGATATATCTCTAGACCCAAGCAATTTATCTTCTTCAAAAGGTGGACCAGTTGCCAACCTAGACCCTAATGACATCAAAATTCCATAAACTATTCACTTATCACATCTTCATAATTTTTTTTCCCCTTTCCACTAAGCTTACTCTATAAGTAGAGGAAGGGAAACACAACCCAAAATGCACCAGACCAATACACAGAATCAGCATCTAAACTATCCCTCTTGCTCATTCACACGCAATCTTCGCCGATCCTTTTGGCGAAAATGAAGGCATCACAAATTGCTTTGTGCACACTGTTGGTGCTGCTTCTTGCTGCTGAAGTAGAAGTGTCAATGGCAGTTACATGCAGCCCAGTGCAGCTGAGCTCATGTGTGAGTGCAATTACATCTTCATCTCCTCCTTCTAAGCTATGCTGCTCCAAGATCAAGGAACAGAAACCTTGTCTCTGTCAATACCTCAAGAATCCCAACCTCAAGAAGTTTGTGAACTCTCCAAATGCCAGGAAAGTTGCTAGTACTTGTGGAACTCCCTACCCAAGGTGCTGAGTTGTTGCTAGCTGCAAGAAGGAGACTTTTTCTCTGCCTACATTACAGTATTGCACAGCTTGATGCATAATAGTGTTGTTCTCTGGTCAGATATGTTTGAATAAAAATACTATCATGTTTGGTGTGCTCTGTCATCTTTTTCTTTCATCTAGTAGTGAATGAACTAGGCTTGATGGATGTGAAACTGTGATCATCTTTGTTTCCCTTTATGTTCCTTGGTGTGAGCTCATCTTACTGTAGCTGTTGCATGCTGTACTTATAAGTGTCAGATCATGTTTACTTATTAAAAGCCTCTCTCTAGAATTTCATTATTGCTCTAGTGAAAGTCAGTCTGTGCAATAAAATCATTCCAGTGGTATGCATTAGTAATGAGAATCGCATCTCAAATAAATTTAGCCAGACGTCAAGACCAAACAAGGAAGTGTTCTCTTTCCAAGATGAAACATCTCTTAACCATTAATTGCTGTGGAACACTGAACTAGTAACAAGTAACTACCAACTATAAGATATTATAGCCATAGGGTATCCTAGAATGAAGCTTCAATTTCTCAAGAACGTGTACATGTTGGATCAAGATATAACCCTTTGGTCCTTAATATTGGACCTAATTATGGAGTTGGTCTTGGTTTTAAATACAAGATTTATTTTCCATATTTGTCAATTTATTTCCAATTTATCCCTATTAATACTCCCTCAACAATAATCAAGTAAAAGAGAAACTAAAGGAATTAAGGAAAATGAATAGGATGTTTTAGAAAATATATGTCATATGACTATCTTAACTAACTTCATTAATCTAATCAAATTAGGTAAATAGTTCTTAGGGACCGGAGGGAATATTAAGAAACAACCACCTTGTAATACTTATCTTGTCAGCTTGACCATTGATTGCATGTGTTCATTAGAATTTTTCCAAAGAAAAAGCATGGCTAAAATTCATAGTTACTATTTGTAGAAATGATCAACATAATAACTGTATTTTAGCTTCTCTGAGAACTAAAATTGAAATTAAAAACATCAATGAAGACATTCCAGCCAAAATAACAAAGGCATGATCTGAGTAACGTCTTTTTCTTGGTGCATATAGCTAAAAAGCATAAAGGCCACAAAGTCTTCCTGTGTGTGAAAGATTCAATAAGAATCTTGTACTTTGGATTTCATCTTGGCTATCATGGTGGTTCATTTTACCTACTCATTTCAGGATTGTTAATATATTGGCATTTTATTGGATTTCTCCATAGTAATCGTAATGCTTTGGGTATCTAAAATGTAAACAATTTAAAGTGTTGTGAATGTCATCACTAAATACAATTTAAAGCACTTCAATTAGTTCAGTTAAGAATCTATATGAACAAAAAGCATGACTTTCAAATTGAATAGATATAAAGTCAGAGATTACCATAAATTGTCTATCAAGGTGGTTCATTTTACCCACTCATTTCAAGATTGTTAAAGAATTGGCATTTTATTGGATTTCTCCAGAGTAACCGTAATGCTTTGGGTATCTAAAATGTTTTATAATTTAAAGGGATGTGAATCTCATCACCAAATACAGTTTAAAGCACTTCAATTAGTTCACTTAAGAATCTGTATGAACAAAAAGCATAACCTTCAAGCTGAATAGATATAAAGTCAGAGATTGCCATAAAATGAAAAGGTATTCAACATCTATGTACTTTGAAAGAGGATTAGTTTATTAAGGAAATACAATTGTTCAAAACAATCATTTTGGATTGAGCTGAATAAAATTATACATGAAAAAATAGTAGAAATTCTCTTTCATGTACAAGCATTTAATGGAGCTTAACAAACACAATTCTTACAAGTTAAGAAGGTTTGTTATATTATTCCAGCCCATGAGCCATGGCCTCTTATCTGATGGCAGCACAAAATTCAGCTCAAACATCTCCTTTGACATGTTGCCTCCTCCACAGAAACCTACAAGCTTTGCAACTATTTGAGCACTCTCATCTATATGCTTTGGATCATGGGGATTAGTCCAAAGCTTGTTCACAAATTGCATCTTCCTTTGCTTCCCATCAAGAGGGACATCCCATTTAATATACAACGCATCCCTCTCCTCTGCAGTCAAGCGCGAGGTCAATCTCTTGGCAAGAAATTCTCTTTCTCGCCTCAGGGCCCTGATACTGTAGATTACACAAACTTCTAGTAAATAAAAATCATCCTTCATAAAATTTGTTGTTCAACACACACACGCACACCCCGAGGGAAGAACAAACCTTGATGACAGAGAGATGGCAGGCTCATCTCCAACATGAGCTGGGCTTGCATTGCCAAGTTCTGCAAGATGCTGTTGCAACCAAGTCAACCGCCTTAGTTCCACTTCCATGTATATTTGGTCGGCTGGTTCTCCCTTGAATAACAAGTAAAACTGAGTCCTATGAATTATGGAGACATAACACAGATCCCATAAGTCAATGATCTGCTGCCGCTGCTCTTTAAATAGTACTTGCCATGAAACTTGTGGTTCTTCTGGTTCACAAAAGTTCTCTTCATTTTCTATATTGTGGCCATTTGCTTCATTTGCTTCAAGCTCAAGCACCTAGATATGCAAAGGAATGAGATGACATGCGTAAACCTCAACACTTAAAATGAAGGAAAGTTTACAACATCAATATAGGAAGAGATCAAGAGATATGAAAGACATAAAGAACAAGTATGTATACCTGACAAACGAGTAATTGCTTTTGATACTGCAGTTTGGCCACACGTTCTTTCAATTCTGTGACATACGCTCTTATACTTCTAACATTCTCTTCTGCTGCATTCTGAAACATTTTTTGCATTTTCTTCATGTTAACTGAACTAGAGCGTCGATAACCTGAATTATTTTCCTTTGACGAAACATCTCCACCATCTTCACTCTTTGATGGAGTCTCCTTTTCGGACTCTGGCAGAATCTCACTTGTAATATTATCGTCATTCTCAGGAGCCTTGTTTTCAATATCCGATTCCAAAACTTGTTGAGTAGATGATAATGGTGAGCAGGGAGACCGTAAGAAATTTTGTCGGTTGGCAGCATTACTTGAAGCCAAAGGAATCAACTTTTTCCTTTTGTGTTCTTTTTTGTTCTTCAAGCTTGCTTCATCATTGCTCGGGAGAGCCATCACCAATTTGTCTATAGACCTTTGAACATTCTCAAGCTGCTGTTCAAGATTTGCAATGGTGCTGCCCTGTGAATGTAGTCTAGTAATCTCTTCCTTGAGGTTTGCACTGACACTCTTGTCAATACCAACCATGTTTCCAACTTCAACGTCCTTAGACAATGGCTTGGCTGACTGCATTTCCCTTATTTCTGCCTGCAGCTTTGCAATAGTCTCAGCTGCATCTTGATTACCTAGTCTGTGACATGCAACTTCCTTTTGTAATACTTCCAAAGCTCGATTAGCTTCTTCACCTAATTGCTCTTGGAGGTGCTCGAGTTTGCGGATTTCATGCATGAGGGCAAAAGGGGCAGTAGAAGATTGCCTCATGGACTGCCTCAATGTTGTGTTCCTTGCTCTATCAGCACCACCTGCCACTGGTAATGCCCCGGTGAATGAGAGACACTTCTTCACCGAAAGATGGGGTGATTCAAGTGGGCCAGAGACCTGAAACGTAAAAAGGCAGGCAATAAAATCAAAGGCAGCAGAGATAAATCTGGCCTTGAAATTTAAGGCAGTTGAAATAAGTCAAGAGAGAAGAATGTGATGGTAGAGTAAGAGATAGAGACCTGCTGATCTTCTTGAATTTTTTTGCGTAACTCATCCACTTGAGATTGTGCATCGTCTCTTTGGCGTCTCAGCTCTTCGATTTCCTTCTCCATCTAGACATGATTATTTAACAACATTCAGTAAAGTGGTAAAATATTATTGTTCTCTTCCAATTTAACAGCACTGTTTTCCAATTTACCTGTTGAATTTTCCAATCCTTTTCCTTAGATGGATCCGGAGTGCGCAACTCTGCCTCCAGTCTAGCTACTTCCTTTTGCAAATGTTTAACAAGTTGCTTGTCCGAAACAACCTATGCAAATCATTTGACAGAAAATGTCATTCAAAAATAAGGAATTTTCAATGTTAAATAGAGGTAATAATAATAATAATAATAATAATAATAAAGAAGCTATAAATTAATAATTACCATGTTCACTTGAGCATTATTTGTTACTTCCTTTGCACGGGTAGCAAAGAAGAGAGTGTTTCGTGATTGTTCTACATGACTTAGCGCCGGACTCAAAGTGCATATGATGGCAGTGCGTGCGTTCCCACCAAGAGAGTGTTGCAATATACGGGTGAGCTTTGAATCTCTATAAGGTACGTGACCACTTCTTTTTCCAACACTGCATAGGATTTCAAAGCAAGCTGTCAGACGAGTGTGCCTCAAATAATCCAAACAGAAATGTTAAACCTAAACCAGTTGGCAACAAAATGAACCCCAAGTCTTTGATCTGGTCAAAGGTTTAAACATTATCATAAGCAAGTATTTCAATGAAATTCGTAGCCATAATCAACAACCAATACTATTTTTTAGACAGTTTCCAAGACCTTACATGGATTGGTAGTACACCATGTAAAAAATGGTAGAAAGATACAAGTAGTACTATTTTTCAAAAATTATATTGACTTTAATGCTTTGTAGGCATTTGACTTGGTTGAAAGATGCATCTAAATTATAGATCTATGACTAGATACTTTTAGCAGATAAAAGAGACTGCAAAACTATCATAGACCATTAAGAACATCCTAAATCATCTCACGAAAGTTAATATTAGAGATTCTCATCTGCGCTTTCTGATGACAGTTGTAAGAGTCATCAAGCTAAGGTTAATATGGCAACCTTCTCTAAGCTTAGTGTCATAGAACATTAAGAACATCCTAAAACATCTCATGAAAGTTAATATTAGAGATTCTAACCTGAGCTTTCTGATGACAGTTGTAAGAGTCATCAAGCTAAGGTTAATATGGCAGCCTTCTCTAAGCCTAGTGCCGTCTGCATGTGTCTGGGCAGCCCTTTCACTTCCAGCTAGATCAACAAAGTTCTACAACCATTAACACAGGTCAGTAATTATTAATAAGTACATAATCTAATCTAAGAAATTTAAAAGTAGTTGAGTTATGAATTAGGCTATAAATTACCAGGGTTGCAACAAAAGATCTCACGCAATCTGAATTTTCACGCAAAGTGCTCTGAATTGTCTGCAATAAACCAAAATAAAAGATTTTATGATAGCAAATTAAGCAATGAGGGAATAGAAATGAGGAGCCCCTTCTATGAGTAACAACATTATGTTTTTAGTGCTAAAACTGACCAGCCTTATTATTTGATGAGATCGAGAGCTAGTATCATTGAGAGCAGTTTCGCCAACCTGCCTCTGAGCTGCATATAAAAAAGTCATTGAACACGATCAAAACACTGTTTTTGTGAGAAAACCAGTCTAAACAAAGTCCAGTTGAAAAAATCTCCTACCTTCACAGATTGAGATCAGGTGTCTCAAATGCTTGTCATCATTTGCCGTTTCTTCCACCAACTTTTCAACCACAGTACCTTTCTACATGAAAGTAATTAGAACATTATATTTCAATTCCATGGAAAAAGAGAGTTCCTCAACTTTAACAAAATATTGAAATAGCTTCAGAAAGATTACCTCAGGATCATCTAGCAGCTTCAGGTTGCGACCAGATTCTGAATTTAACAAGTCCCTAACATTCTCATTGTATATTTCTAGTCCTGATATTTTTATGGTAAAATCTCTCTCTGGGGTCTGCATTCATGCCATTCAAAGGATTAGACATAATAAATTAGAAGAAGTTAACAAGGCTTAGTTTTCCATATGACAACTTAAAACTTACGTTCATTATATGATTATAAATGTCATTGACAGCCTTCTCTGTTATTCCCCTCATTGTGTATGTCTTTCCACTGCTAGTTTGTCCATAAGCAAAAATAGTTGCTGCCATAAAATGACATTAAGTATCAAGTAATATGTAATTATATAATTATATAATATAATGCCGGAACACAATAAATCAACAATCAACAATATGTGATTAAAAATATAAATTGTACCATTAATGCCCATCAAGGCAGACAATGCAACATTCTTTACTCCTTCCTCGTACACAGCCTCAGTCAAACAAGCAGGACCAAAAACCTTATCTACAGGAAGAAAACGCCATATCAACAATCAACAACTAAAATTTAAACGAGGTTAGAAGAGATCAAAGGAACTACAAACTTGTAAAAAGTAAGAAAAATCTTCAAGTAGAAATGTGTCTGTGGTACCAAAAGTAAATGGGACTGGTTGAGCTGCACGTTCATGTGGTGCTGGTTTATGCACGATCGTATGATCATCAATGCAATCCCATGCTACTTGGTCTCTAGCCAATTGCTCCTTTTTGTTTAAAGGCCTCACCCTTACTGTCACCACAATCTTCTCCTCCTTAACTCTTGGCCCTCCAGGGGTTGATGCTGGTGTCCTGTCTATTTTTGAAGCTGGTGTTCCAGGTGTCCGGACAGTCATTTTCTGCAGTAAAATTGCAACGCCTGAAAAATTATTTTTCAAACTCGGAAAATTATACAAACCAGGAATGACAATTCGAGATAATTCATTATAGAAATAGATTCTACATATATCTTGTACAATGTTGATATTTATTTATACAATGTTTCATGTCAGTTTCTTCTGTAAAGGTCCCCCTGCATATACTCGCCCAGAATTCATAGTAACGTTCAACACTTCGATTTTTTCCGGATCAACCAAAAAAGGACAGTTTCAAATGCATTAGAACCCCAACCCTTCACCTCATCCATATGAAAATGACATAAAGATAAATAATCCCATCCCATGTTTTTGTTCTCCTTTTTTGGTTCAGACCTTCGAACCATCTAAAATTAAATCAGAGTATTCCTAAGGCATTACCATTTATAGCGATCATCAATAATCAACGATAAATTGGTCAAATGATTAAGAGCGCGATTGATTACAGAATCTAAACCCGAATCCCGTAAATCTTGAACATATAATTAAAACAAGAAAATTTCACCAGACATAAAAGTCCGAAATGGAAAGATTTTTATGATAATGTTCCTTCTATCTTGTCATCAAACAAAACCAGAAAACTCAAGTACACAAAAAGGAAAGTCAACAATATTACATAATCACATTAAGCAAAGAAAAGGGAAATCCAGAAAATTTAGGAAACAGAAGCTACGACTCACCTGTACTTAATGACTCTGCGAAAAAACCTGAGTAATATCGTCAAGCAGGGCAGAAGAAATCAAGCGTAGCTACCGACTAGAGCCTGGATCTGAGAGAGAATATGGGAGCAGGATGAGCGATAGCAAAATTTTCAGATCGATTTGGGTTCTCTTGAAGGTTTGAAGAGTAATCGATCTTTATGAGAAAAACGAAAAGGCCATTTGAGTCTTTCTGCGACCACACTCCATTTGAATTGGGGGACCCCTAACGGCTAGTTTCTCTCTTTCTCGCAATTATCTATCGTATTTAATTAATACATGAATATATTACAATATTATTATTATTATTACCATTATTTATGAACGTTTCTGGGCGTTAATTGCCAGCACAGAAGAAAGAAGTGGGGCCCTGTTGGAAATCTAACGGCTTTTGATTTGTCCTCTTTTAAAATAACGTTTTTCCGTAGACAAAAGAAGACAAAAAGCGATAAAAGGAAAACGCTGCTGATTGGTTGGGGCATAGGTTACATTTTCCGAGTTTTGGAAGTGCTTTTTAATTTTATTGGGACATATATTTTCTTTTACATTTTTTATTTACTGGAAAATGACACAAATGAGTTGATTAAATGAATAATTTAAATTAGAAATCTTATTGTATTGGAATTAGTATTTATTATAATGTGGTACATGTTATTGAAAGAGCTGTTTGTATGATTTACTATCTCGCTCAAAATTTGACCAGGTGTCTCCTCTTATGAACCTAAACCAAACAGAAAGAGATACAACTGTCTTAATCAAATATTGTAAGGGGGAAAAAGAGATGATTGATTTTCTATTTAAATTTTCCCTTATGTAATGCTTTTTCCTGCTTTTGCAAATACAAAATCATTTCTATTAAATCGATTTGTGCTTATTTGGTATAACTTATTTTTGGGTAATAGGTGTTTATAAATTGTGATTCACGGTATATGAGGTAAGTATATGAGAGAAGTTTTGTCTCGACTTATGTAATAAGTGCTTATTTTCCAGGAATAAGCTATTCCAAACACTCACAAAATCTCAGTTAAAAAAATTTAAAAAAAAATCGGTTAGCAAAATGCACAATCTAAAAGTACTACAAACCATTTCTCTTCAAATATTTTTTTGGACAAAATTTCTCTTCAAATATAAAAACCTTCTCATTTGTTTGATATACTACTGTTTATAATAAGAGTTACTGACTTACATAGTAATACTTTTAAATTTAATTTTACATTTGAGTACAGGTGTACCTTTCAATCATTAATATAAGATCTTATTTACGGCAAAAAAAAAAATATAAGATCTTATTTGTAATTCAATTTCTTCATCAAAATATATCTCAAATAAAAGATGGGAGGATATAATTTCCTATTTTCCCTTTATTCAGGCCTCAAAAGTCATAACACCGTGTTCATACAGTGATTTAGATGTGGCTTTGAACCCAAAAAAAAAAAAAAACAAACAAACAAATTGGTCCCTTTCCAAGAGGCCTTACACGTTTGTTGAATTCAAAGCTTCAAGATGATCACATTTCATGGAGACTCGCCAAGACATTTCAGACATTCATGATAAAAATCACCCAGTCTGACATTTTGAAACGAATGTTGTACCATTGTTCACGAAGATATACTCCTTTTGTTAGCCTAAATCCTAAATATAATACATATTTCTCATATTTGTAAATCTTTTTCTTAATTTACTTCTATTAATGTTTTATTAACAATAATCACATAAAAAATACTGAAGAAAATTAAGAGATGATTTAGAGAAAAAAAATATATCATATTAACTGAACTAATTTCCTTAATCTCATCAAATTTAAAAAGTAAATTTTATAATAAGAACACGAGTAGCAACAAGTAGATTCGTCAAAGATGGTTGGGCTTTTTATTAATGCATTCTGACTTTTATTTTTTAAAAGAAAAAAGATAGTTTGGCCTTTTATATATTGGAAGAAAGGATCTAATATTCATTGGATGGAAGATAAGCAAATTGAGAACCAAACTTTGGTTTTAAAAGCCTTTTTAAGATAAAACACCTTTTATATATTTATCTCATAAATTATAAAAACATTTCTAAAAAACTAAAACAAACAAACAAACAAATAAGCACTAAATATAGAGAGTACGATAATCACCAAGGGGAATGCTATAGGAAGGCCAATGGAAATTCGGATTAAAATGGGAACATTAGAGTGTATTGTTTCAATCAAGTAGCCTTGTAGAAGCATTGGAGAAGCTTAAAAAGTGACAGAAACTCATCTGCATAATTAAGAATCACAACGGTGATATCATACAAGTCATGAGACCTGGCCAGATAACGGCATAGTGCCAGAACACATGAAAATAACAGCCTAGTAATGACTAATGACCTCACCAGAATTCAAGTTTTACAGTTCTCCACAAATGTATCTGTAATATTCTTATCACAAACACCATATGCATAGCGCACAGAAAAATTAAGCCTCCCATAGGAATATGTATGTCATCAATTTCCATAGCACCAGATGATCAGCTCAGCTGAGATGGACACTATAAACAAACCTACTCTGCTGCCACCCTGGCTCCACCAGCAGAACCAAACATGCTCTTGCATAATATTCCACCTCCTCAACAGAGGCACTTGTTAAACACATACAACACTGATTTTAAAGTGGACAAACATTGTACAATACCACTTTTTCTCTCATTTTTTACCCTCAACACAGCAACTGCTCATCACATATGGAGCCACAATTGGTCCTTGCAAATGTAATACAAGAAAATTCTTGCCAATCTGCCCTTTTTTTTCCTCTTACGATCAGAACATAAATCTATCAACATATTTATGTCTTAAAAAATTAAAGGCATCTCACCCAATACTAAACAGAAAGTGTTTGGACAGTCTTAGCTTGAGCTCCCATATCTTCTATATGGGGCCAATTTTGCCGTATACTTGGCCTTTTTCACCTTTTTCCTTAAAGCCATCCTTTTCATGTGATGATGGCTTTTTTACCATATACAACAACTTCAATTCTTTTTCAGATTTCATCTCAGTGATCTCTATTTCCTTCGCTTGAAATTACTTTCTCCATCTTTTGTGATGATTATGCATGTAACATGAACCCCATATTTATGTACTACCTATGCCATCACAATCTTCAATAGATGAACGACTTTTAACAACATGGCACCAAGGACCAACATAGAAATTCAAGGCAAATAGTTTTAGCCAAAGGAAGGGTCAAGATGTCATCTCATTGATCACCTGTGATATGTGCTGTGTGATATGAAGAACTGATAATCTGGGTGGTTCACCTGCAGCATTCTCAACCACTTATCTGTAGCCTGCAAGAGGGAATTTGCTCGTTGACTCTCATTTTGCATCCAAATAGATCCCTTTAACTTGTACGAGGCCATTGCAAATGTGGGTATTGAAATCTTTGGTTCTCCATCCATGTCATTGGGAAAAACCAATGTTGGAGTCTGAGTTTGAGTTGGTCCACTTCCTGCAAAATTTAACAAATAATTTATTTCTGAAGATAAATTAGATGATATTGCATCCCAAATAAAATTAAAATTGACAGTATAAAAGCCCAAAAAAAAAGTTGTTTCTGCACAACAGCAGTCGTGACATCAATCAACGTTTAGAATTATGTATCATTAGCATTATTTTTTTATGTTGTAATTTCAGATCATAGAGATTCCCAGAGTATCAAACCCATACCGAGGACTCCAGATCATTAATACAAGGGGGAATTGAAAATCAGAAAAAGGAAGAGTCAAAACTTAAAATAAGATGAAACACTAACCGAAATGACCAGTCTAAGTGTCAGTGGACTAACATCTGTCAGTGGTAAGATCAAACCGAAAGGAAAAAAATCCCCCCCCCCAAAAAAAAAAACCCTATTCTGTCGGCAGAAGTAATCAACCAAATGTTGTTCGCCCTAACTAAAATTTGCAGTGTCTGGTCACCAAGAAAACAAAAATTGCAGTGCTTATTTTAATGTATGTAAATACACACTTAACTGAAAACAATATTTTGAATAATAAATGGTAGGGTATCGTTAAATATTCTTAAGACAGTTCATGCCATTACAGTGTATGCCCGTCTCTAATATTTATGATTAATAAAGAATTAAATTATTTGCATAAATTTTCAGTTTCTGAAAGGTCTGAAACTGAAAGGGCATAAACCAAAAAAAAAGATTTCAAATTGGGTGGTTAAATTTCGGCCCAAAAAAAAACGATTGGGTGGTTAAATCTTACATAAATAACGATACAAAACAAGCGCTAAATCTCTATCAGCAAGGCCTAGAATGCCAAACATGCCAAGATAGGCTAATAATCAACTATTACCTGTCAAAGGTGTATGGAGTCTATGGTATGTCAGAAAGCAGGCATCTAAATCTTTTAATGTTGGACCTGTGGGTATTCGGTAGATAGGATACCTAAAAATTAACATTACACAACATCAATCAACACAAAATATATATATATATCATCAAAACATCATGTCAAGTTAATCGTACCATGCCACAGACATCCAACTGGAAGGCAATAAATCACAGCTTCTCAATGACTTGAGGCCAGGATAATGGCGTGAAAGATCTAATATCTGTCCAAATATTATCAGTGTAAGATACACTGTGTTAAGGTACTGAGTAAAGTAATGGATAAATGGGAAAGTTAGATGATAATTTGAGAATTTATGTTGAGAAGGATAAAGGTATTCTGAGATAAAGAGCAGGCAAGAATCTCACCTTCTCTCTAAAACAGCCCAATACTCTGTTATAAAGAGAAAGCAAGCATCTCACTAACTCTCTAAGAACAGCCCAGGAGAATCTCCACACACTTAATTTACTCTCTGAATATTTCATGCTTTATTGAATAGGCCAAGGGCCAATTTATAGGAATACAAAGAGAGATAAAAATCTAATTCAAAATTCAAACTAGGAAATCTAAATAATATCAAAAATACTAAAAATATCTAAAATCCTAATAATATCTGAAATACTAAAATAATATCTAAATTCTAGTTACTAAATCCTACTTGTGGATATTCCACTTATTCTGAAATATCTAAAACAATAAATAATATTGCTGAAATATCTTAAATCCTATTTGTGAATAATATCAAAAATACTAAAAATATCTAAAATCCTAATAATATCTGAAATACTAAAATAATATCTAAATTCTAGTTACTAAATCCTACTTGTGGATATTCCACTTATTCTGAAATATCTAAAACAATAAATAATATTGCTGAAATATCTTAAATCCTATTTGTGAATAATCCACTTATTTTCAGATTTCCTAAAATGATAATAAAAACAGACTTAATTAATAAAATAAATATTAATAAAATTAGACTCTATCATTATCCCCTCCTTGTAAATTTGCCTTGTCCTCAAGGCAAAACGAAAAAATTATCTTCCTTGTATGTCTGGAGGTTTGGGCAAAGGTGGTAGGAAGGCAATATAAGTTGTATCAGCAACTCTAAGTAAGGCTCCAAAAGGAATAGTAAACCAAACAAGAAGACGCACGCCAAATAGCAATTCTTCAAATACAAAATCATGTTTGAACCCACTGTCCGCAATAATTAGAATTTTATGACTCTGGACAGTACTCTTCATCTTTGAAGCAAAAGACTTGCATATTTTGGTTTTGAAGGTGATTCCTGCAACATTCCCTCTTAATTCGGTCTTGACTTCTACTACTAAGGGAGGCATAACCTCTTCGACCTCTCCGATGATCTTCATTGGTGAAAAGCTTGATTTGCAGCAGTGGCCTGGGCAAAAGATGTCTCCACATTGATAGCACACTCCCTTCTCCCGCCTGATTTGAGCTTCCGTATCTAGTTGAGTTGTTCCTGTTGAAGCCAATGTTGTGTATTGAGTTAGTTGCAAGGATGACACAACTGATTTATTTTGGTTTGATGAATCAGACACATATTGTGCATCCCCTGTTGTCGCAGAACTGGGTTGTGTTATGCAAATCTGGGTGCTTAAGTGATTCAGCTTGGGCCCACGTGATAACATAAGCTTCTCATATTTTAGGGCTAGGCGAGTTGCTTCATATAGAGTACGGGGCCTACAAATCCTCAATTCAGCTCTTAATTCTTCCTTTAGGCCGCCTAGGAAAACTCCAAGAAGGCAGTGTTGTGGCCAATTTTTGACTCGTGCTGAAAGTTTAGCAAACTTTAAGCTATATTCTCTAACACTCCCCACCTGTTGTATGCTACAAAGATACTCATCAGCACTTTTCAATTCTATTGGCCCATAATGTTCCAATAATACCTCTACTAGTTCATCCCAATAGAGGATTGTACGCTCCATGCTAATGGTGTTGAACAAATCATATGCGTTGCCCTCTAAATGCCTAGATGCAATGTCGACTTTGAAATCCTCGGAAGTTTGATAAAGCTGAAAATAATTCTCAGCCTCTGAAATCCATGACTTTGGATCTCCACCATTATATCTAGGAAAGTATCTTTTAGATGACGGATGAGAATATGTTAGAAGGGGTGGTGATATTATCAATTTGTGAAAAGGGTGAATGGAACGGGTAAGTAACATTTTTGGATCGAACGGCTCTGATGCCATTTGTTAAGGTACTGAGTAAAGTAATGGATAAATGGGAAAGTTAGATGATAATTTGAGAATTTATGTTGAGAAGGATAAAGGTATTCTGAGATAAAGAGCAGGCAAGAATCTCACCTTCTCTCTAAAACAGCCCAATACTCTGTTATAAAGAGAAAGCAAGCATCTCACTAACTCTCTAAGAACAGCCCAGGAGAATCTCCACACACTTAATTTACTCTCTGAATATTTCATGCTTTATTGAATAGGCCAAGGGCCAATTTATAGGAATACAAAGAGAGATAAAAATCTAATTCAAAATTCAAACTAGGAAATCTAAATAATATCAAAAATACTAAAAATATCTAAAATCCTAATAATATCTGAAATACTAAAATAATATCTAAATTCTAGTTACTAAATCCTACTTGTGGATATTCCACTTATTCTGAAATATCTAAAACAATAAATAATATTGCTGAAATATCTTAAATCCTATTTGTGAATAATCCACTTATTTTCAGATTTCCTAAAATGATAATAAAAACAGACTTAATTAATAAAATAAATATTAATAAAATTAGACTCTATCACACTGCTTAAATCAAGTGCAAATAAATAACACATTAAGCTAAGTACTAGCCTTGTCAGCCAGTGGTTCACGGCTATAAGGAGGGTCTTGCTCAAAATACTCAAAAGCAAGATCTTGGGGATTCCCTGTTTCACTGTCATCACTAGAAAAGCCTTCTTGCATTGCATTGTGTTTATCACGTACGGACAGCCCCCTCATACGTAAAGAGACATCACCTGTAAGATGTTGAGAACTTTGCTGTGCCACAGATGGTTCGGTCCTTTTTCCTATTTCAAAGTCACTGCTTCCATCACTACTTGAATCCCTATAGGAATCACCATCACTATCTTCACCAACATACCTAGTTGAATAAGAAAATTAGACCTTCCTACAAGCAGAAAGACATTCACATACTATACAGTGTATACTAAAATATGTGATGCTAGGATTGCTCAAAAGTAGTAAAAATGAATCTACTGAGTTAACAGAAATAAATACAACTATGCAGAGAGACAACGAATACACATACAAGAATCAATGACCAACATATAAGGTGAAAGCAGCGATCAGTCAATAGATTGATATGCTGTACATGAATCAAATGCAGAAAAAAAAAGAAAGGGGGAGAGCTCAACTTTTGTAAAAGAATTAAAAACGAAGAATGAAAAAGAAGTAAGATTTACAAATTTGAGTATGTATACATTTGTTTTACAATAACCAAGGAATTATATGTGTAAAGAAGATGGGTGTCAGCATGAAACACTATTATCATGTATGTTATTTTACTTTTTGCAATGGAAGGCTAACTAAATTTCCATGGAAAACAAACATCAAAATCTAACATATCTCACTTTCTACTATAAGAAGGTTACAATCTCATTTTCCCGAAGTTCGCCTCAAGGTAGGAACCATTTTGAACTCTTTCGTTTCCTCTATCTATGGGCAAGAAAGAAATTTATTTTTCCTTTCACTTTTTAACCCGCACTATCAACTAGCATAACCTAGCATATCATTAACAACTAAGTTATCGCATTAACAAACAAATCAAGGAGAGCCAGATAAAGGGAGCAATATCTCTTTAAATTAATATATTTTTAATATTATAAAAGACTCTACATAGGATATTGGAGTACCTTGACCTGGCATTTGACTTCTCAGCAGATTGACTGTATAGCTGGATACCAGACAAGTAAGGAACGTAATACTGAACAACAGATTCAGTGTGATCCAGTACCAAAGGGACTCCTGCCCCATATACACTCCACTCCTTGAACGATTCCCAGAGATCAGTAAGGGTGAAGTAAGACTGATACTCAACATCACAAGTCTTCGAGCCTCTCATTGTTGTCTACACCCTCAAAAAGAAGAAACATGAGTCAAAATTCATATGGTGATCTCATGAATTCTGGATATCAAACTTTGCAGCCGTGCTCAAATAATTAAGCAGTTGAATGTAAGAGGATGAAAAAGTGATGATTCTATCCTAAGCTAGTCTACTATTTCTGATTACTAATATTCCATCGGCAGTATATACATTGATCACCGGACAAGTCCCGTAAATGCTGTTTGTTAAGAAGTTAAGATCAAAACTAGTTATATAACTCATTTTCATACCAATCTCCCAATTCTAAAAACAACTAATAAAAGAAATAACTAGATCAACCTTAGAAAAGTGCCGCGCGGGGACCAATGGCCTTGTAGACTCCAGAAACCTATCAATATTACAAGCAGGCATTACAGACGAGCAAAAAGGTTTAGTCGACGAATATGAATGCCCATTGGAATTCTTATTCTCAGAAGCAACATCTTGGGCCTTTGGAGTTGAATCAGCAGACCCAGTTTCCCCGGTCTTAGCTCTCTGTGCTTGTTTACGATGATTCTGGCTCTTTCTTGCCTTCACCGGAATGTAAAACCGATCCTCACCTCGAGCACCCCCAAATTGCAGGGCGGTCCCGAGCATTTTTCGAGCCTACGAGTAGCTTCTCCTCCGTCTATTTGCCGAGGATAGGATGAAAGGAAGTTTCAGATTATAAGAAAAGCCAAATTCTTCTTCTTCGTCCTCTTCTTTTTCCCCTTCCACACTCAAATTTCTTCAAGTGACTGACAAACAAAAACTCAGATAAATTAGCGGAAACTGAATTTATCTGGCCCCTGAACTCATAAAAATAGCTTTCTAAGCCTAGAGAGCTATGGAGAATCAATAAGAATTACACGGATTACTCTATTTTCTCAGGTAGCTGGGCAGTGTTTCAGTAATCAAACGCAGCAAATAACGCCCAATCTGCCTCTAAACAAATCCCAAACCGCACAATTGATCAGATGAGACGGAAATTAAAAGGAATAAAAAAACCCAAAAATTTGAGAAACATGGAACGAAGAAAAAGGGATCAAACGCAGGATTAGAATGATTGGAAGCGAAGGGACCAATGAGTGGAAGTGCTTAGTTTTGCGGGGAATGAAGGAATAAACGGGTGACGGGAAAGAGAAGGGAGCTATTGGAAAATGAAGAAAGCTTGAACCACACTGCCTTGACGAAAGAAACCAGAGGAATTCGTCCTCCTGTTATTTTCACTTGCCATTGGGATTCACTATATAGTAATATAGTATATAATGTGTGTGTGTGTGTATTTGTGCCTAAATGGGAGGGAAACAAGCAAATAAGATGCTCGTGGGCCGGGGTCATTAAATAATTATAGAGAAGTTGTGGGGCCATTTTTGAATTGGTTGGAGGACTGGTGACGAGTAAATAAATAAGGATTTGGCAACATGGCGTTGCATTGACACTTGTGATGATGATGACGAGTACGTGAGGCACGTGCAATATTACCTATTCAAGTCTATTTCACCGTCGCACGAGCCACCAGTTAAGGCTGCCACGGGGGGCTGCCCCATTTTGAAGACTGGCCAAAGCTTCTTTTTCCCTTCCCCAAGGTTAAGAATAGTCTCAAGTCTCAACTCTTACGATTCCGAGCATATCTATTTTCATTTTTTTATTAAATAATATTAAATTAATTAGTAAACAGTTTAATATTTGTTAAATTACTTTTGACTAATTAAAAAAAATCATATTTGAATTTATCGTACGATATCTTATTTAATTAAGATACTATAAATGGTTGGGAAATATCTCTGACATCAATTACAACTGATCTTACATTTAAAAGGGGAATAAAGCAATATATATTCTATATGGTCCACAATATATGACACTTTAATTATATCACAGGAAATATAAAATGATAATTAAGTCATTTCATATGTCCCAAAATATAATTTTTTTTTTTTATTTTTACCCTTCTTGAAAAATATTTTTAATTATATTGGGAGTGTTATTTTAGAAAGAGGGGATTAATGAGTGAGGAAAAATTGGAAAGTGAGTATTAATTATATGGACAAAATAGGAAAAAGAGTATTAATTAAACATGAGCTAACTTATATTGTGGACCATATCTTTTTTATAGAAGGGTTCTATATTATGGACCAAAAGGAATAATTCTTATTGTAAATATCTTTCCTACCATCACTATAAATAGCCATAGCCATTATGAGTCAAGATATATTCTCCCGAGTTTAAGCAACGTCGTATTGGTAACGTAAAATTGTATCCTAGACTTGAATGATAAATTCGTTATGAGTTTACTTTTATCAATAAATAGATATTAATAGTGTATAATTAAATAATTAAAATATAAAAAATGATAAAAATTTAATTTAAATATATTTTAAATCCAAATAATTGAAATCAAATCCATCAACATTCATAATTTATTATACTTAATAAATTTTTTTTTTATAAAATTTATAATTAAAGCCATTAAGTATGGTTAAATCGAAAAAGTTAGTGTGAGTTTAAGAGCCTGTTAACAAGATTTTGTAAGATAGAAACGTAAAAATGGTAAACTCAGTATGTAAACTTGTGAGTTTGACTGAGTTTACAACTATCATGAGTTTAAAAGTGACTTGATACGATTTTATAAGATAAAAACGTAAAACCAGTAAACTCGAAGAGTCAACTTACAAGTTTGACAACAATGTATATGACCAAAACTAGGGGTGAAAATAGGTCAGACTTCACCCTTAATAGGCCAAGCTTGTATTGTGACGGGTCGGCCTGAGCCTAGCTACAGGCCTTTTTTTAACCTTAGCCTAGCCTCTATAAAGGTCTGGCTTGACCTACAGCCTGTTAAAAAGCTTAAATTTTTTTAAAAACTCATAATCAAAATCTTATCACATATTTATCAATCAGAACTTCATCAAGAACCCAAGCATTAGAAAACTTATTGAATCAGCAAAGAAGATAAAACTACTATTATATTTATTAATATCTAAATGGAAAATGTAACTCAAAGAAATCAAAACACTAACAATATAATATTTGTTCTGTAAAGCTAAAAAAAGCCAAGGCCATAAGTTCCTCTTTGAAATTCTTCTCTCTACTGGGTTATCTTCATTCAACATCAAAAAATAAAAAACCTCAATCTCTAGCAATAAAAGATCAAAGAATAGAAAGATGAATGAATGTAGATGAGAAGCAATACCTAATACTCCCTCTGGTCCTAAATATAAGACAAAGTTTGTAGTACAATTTGTACTACAAACTTTGTCCTATATTTAGGACCGGAGGTAATATAATACTAGAGAAGCAACTGACATAAAAGCAATCAATTTGGCATTTACATCCCTGAAGAGATCGTGGATTTGGTCGGAGAAGGAAGAATAAGCAACAAGACCCGCTTTGAGTCTCCGATTCAATTCGACTAAAGCTTGATCTAGATCATAGCACTGAGTTTTCAACACCAAAACCAAACTCGCAGCTTTGGCAACACTATCTTTGGTGTTAAATTTGGCATTAAGAAAAGCAAATGCAAAGGCGATAGGTCAGATGGTTGCGTAAGGGGAGACCGAAGAAGGGAAGACCACGGCGAGTCTACCATGGTATGACCAGTGACGGGTTGAGAGGGAGAGAAGAGTGGCCAGCCGCCATCCATTGAGGAGGAGAGCTAGAGGAAGTAGAGCGATGAGCAAGTTGGAGGATGAGATTTTTTTTATTTTGAAGACTTGAGAGGGTTAGGGTCTGTGAGAGATAGAGAGGGACCAGCGAAGGTGAGAGAGAATTAAGAAGCGACATTGGGTGAAAGAATAAAGAGATAACGGGGTAGGGTTTGTAATTTTTGAAAATTTTTTCAATATATAAATAGATAACAGCCTTAGGCCGGCCTGGTAGGCCTAATAGGCCTTTTCATGAGCCTAAGCTTGACCTATTTTGTGAAACAGACTTTTAAATAGGCCTTGGCCTGACCTTTTAAGTTAACAGACTAGGCTTGATCAGGCTAGGCTACAGGTTCTTGACAGACTGTCTAGCCTATTTCCACCCCTAACCACGACAAGGGAAGTAAATGGAATGATCCTTATTCCATGCATTACTATATGTACATGTTCCAGAAAGGAGAGAATCATTTACAAATGCCATCAGGACTTTAACCATGTCATGAAGGGCTAACCCATGACAGTAGTTGATTCCATATAATATATCCCATGCTAGAAAAGCAACTAATCATTGATGACCATATTAAAGAAGAAAACTTACCCTAAAGTACACTATTGTCATAATGTATGAAACATATCCCTTACAAGATTTTGGGGCATTCAAGGCAACAAATAAACATAATATATGTACATGAGAGATGTTTTTGTGTGCTGGATGGCCTAATATAAGAACTTATAGTACACTAACATCTTAAACAAGGACATTTTATAGCAAAGACATTACATGCATGTGGTCATGGCAGGATAACAAGTATAAAATGTGATGATCCCATAATGCTAGTGGGAGATGTTGAATTTTAAATCTACCCCAATAGGATGAAATATTGAATGAGACTGTTTGGCTAAGTTAAATAATATTAAAATGACTCGGTGGCTAATATTCAAAATTAAAATATCTTATATAAGATATTATAAGTGGTTGAAAAATTCCTAATATATATCGATGGCAACCACTTATATGATATTTGTAAGGTGGGTAAGGTATGAGATATCTCTTGTTGTAAATATTATATCCACCCACTCTATAAATAGAGGCAGCTATGGTGAGTTAGTTGAAATACATAGAGAAACACACCAAGTAAAATTCTCTCTTTTTTAGCTAGGTTTGGAATAACGTTTTTTTTTTTTGGAAAATAAGTGCTTATTACGTAAGTCGAGATAAAACTCCCCTCGCATACTTATCTCGTATACTGTAAATCATGATTTATAAGTATTTATAAATAAAAAATAAGCTACCCCAAACGAGCATTTATCTTACTTCTCTCATGAGATGTATCTTTCTTGTTTTCTCTCATGAGGTGCTTTTAGGTTCTAGGTAGACCAGGGTTTTGAAACCCAGACTAGCCGGTCCGATTCGTTCCGGAAACCGACCAACCGATCCAATCCAAGCATCGACCTGATTTTCTTTTCTTTTTTTTAATTTTCTTTAAAATTTCATATCAATAACCTTGAAATTTTCATTTTTCACCGGTTTGGCCTCGGGTTAGCTCTGCTTTGACTTCAATTTGAACCTTGACTTAGTACCCCAATCGGTTTAGTAGCCGGTTCGGGTTTCAGAACCTTGAGGTAGACTGCTCCGAACTTGAATCCAATATGTCTTTCTCCCTGTTATTTAATTTCTAATATTATAATATTATCAAGTGTTTGTCTTCCATAAATATCTCTATTTATCAAGGTTATTAAATTCGGACCGATCACTAAACCGACCGGGATACTGGCTCAAGGGTCAATGAGTAGGATCGAAGCTAAATAAGAGACAAACCCGGGGCCAAACTAGTAAGAAAATGAATATTTCAGAGTTATTAATATGAAATTCTAAAGAAAATTTTAAAAAGAAAATTGAACTAGGTTGATGCCCAGGCTGGGCCTATTTGTCGGTTTCCGAGCTAAACCAGTTGGTCGTGTCCAGGTTTGATAAAACTGCCATTTATCATTAGATGTTTGTTTTAGAAATCAAGGAGTATAGAAAAATAAGTAAAAGTGAAAGAAATATTAATTATTAGGGAACATTTAGGGGGGAAATAAATTTGAAATGGAAAACAAATTCTAAATAAATATGCATATAACTACGATTTAGCACATGCATAGAATGTGTTCGCAAATAACCAAGGGAAGAGACAACCTTATCGACCCCAAAAAATGAAAAAACTTTAGATCTCTTCCACCAAATGTGATGGAAACAAGGATAATGAAGTTGCTATTGAATTTAAGTTATGTTTGGAATAATTTTTTTTTTTGGAAAATAAATGTTTATTATATAAGTCGAGATAAAACTTTTCTCACATACTTATCTTGTATATAGTACATTATAATTTATAAATACTTATAAATAAAAAATAAGTCATCCCAAACAAGCACTTTGACATATTTTTTCGGCTTCATTTCTCATTATTTTATTAGTCCCCCCCTTTTAATAATAATTTAGTCGCTCTTTCTGTCACAGCAGGATTGATTAAGATTCTTCCAGAGAATCAAAATTATAAAACAAATGGCATAAAGAGATTAGTCTTGATGAATTTACACATTACAATTGTCAATTTCAAAGGCAACTCTTCCTTGAAAATACTAAGAAAAAATCGATATTCAAAAAATGTTTTAATATTTTTCTTCTTCTTCTTTGTTTCGGTGGACAAACTCACACAAGAACCGATTTTATCAAGCAAATCAAAGTTGCTAGCATTTAAAAAAAAAAAACATGAAATATTTTTGTCAAGTTATAAATTTAAGTTGACCAAGACTAAATCAGAATTGTCTGATATCATCTATTTATAATAGTATATATGTAAAATAAAAATGTAGATGCGTTTACGGAGATCAATGTGTCAAGTTCTGTTGGCCAAAAATATTGGTTACGATTTTATTAATTACAAGGGTCTAATGAAATTGAACTATTGTCATGGTAAAACATTGAAATAATACATAATTGACGGTGTGATAGAGAAAATAAAAAAAACCCGTCCAACCTTCAGATATGTACTTAAGCCTTTTGGGTCCAAAAAAAAAAAAAAAAACCATTCCATTCTTTTTTGAAAAAAAAAAATAACTGAAGAAATTATGTGCAGAGAAGTGAGCCGCCAATTTTTTTTAATTAAAAATTGCAACGGATACAATCTAATCTAATCTACTTATATCATTAATTTCAATATTATAACTGAAATAATGAGTGACGTGATTGACTGTAATTGATTGGTCCAGGTTGCTTATAGTAAGGGATGATTTCAATTTCCCTTTTTCTTTCCTTTATTTATGAGGTTGTTTGACCAAGATGGAGTTACTTTTGTGACCATATTTGTAGACTTATTGCCAATCAAGTATTTGTCAAGCATAATTTGAGACACTCAAGCCAAAATTTAGAACAAAAATAAGGGCTTAATTTCAAATATTCAAACATCAAAGGAAAAAAGAGAGGGGAAAGAGTAATGACAGGATGCTGAAACATAAAAAGAGTAAAAATATTGCAAAAATAATTAAAATATTAAAATTGGGAGCAGTAATGGGTTCGGTCCTTATAGCATCTAGAATTTTTTTCCCTAGAGTATAGATATTTTTTTATTGGAGTCATAGTTGGATCCACATTTATTTGTATCAATATTAGGAAATTACGAACTAATATGTTTTTGTTATAGTATATACACATCGTATAGTAAAAAATCTTTATTTAAAATTTTATTAGTTAAAGTAGGATAACCTGACTTCGACCATTGTATATGAAATCATGCAAAATATCTTTTTTTTTTCTTTTTGTATGTAAAAACATTTAAGGTCTTTTAGCCAATAATATTTTTAAATAGAGACTTTTTCACATATTTTTGCAATTCTAAAAGTTCGGTGATTGAAATTAAATATGCATGGCCCAAGTCATAATAAAGCAAGCAATGAACACCGAATTCTAATGTGAGTAGTGGACAGTGACGATAGAGAAAGTGGGGTTTGATTTTGTATGTGAATTGATGAAAAGAATAACAAGTGTAGGTGTGTGGTGGGGTAGTCCTAAACCACGATTTTAAAAGTTTTTTTATTTTTTTAAAGCGAGACAAAATTTTATTTATATATTTACCTCATAAATCGTAAAAGTTATTTTCTAAAAACTAATCCAAACATATATTAGATATGGGTGATGGGTTCTTTTTGGAGTAGCTGGAAAGCGTTGGCTTCAACTTTTGGTTCTCTTGAGGCTGAGTAGCTGCAACAAACACAGCCTATATACCAACCATCAACCTCCTTTAAGCATCAACCCACAACAACATTATGATAATTTCCTATAAACATAATCCAACCATTTTTTATATGTCGTTGTGTGCACAACGATGAGGTGTTATAGTGGCACGTAAATCCATCTCAAAGTAAAGAGATTGCATGTTCAAATTTGTGAGGTGTATGATTATAATTGGATGATTGATTATATATAATTGTATTTAATAAAAGGATAAGAAAGAAAATAAGTATATTTCTCATTTTTTTAATAACATTTTTTTCTGTTAAAATGTAAATTAATTTTGGAAGTATTCGTGGAGTCTTAATATTGTCTTGAAAGTTTTTTTTTTTATCTCAATGTTATCCTAAAAATATTAAAACGTAATAATATTACCTTTGAATTAATAGAGATTAAATTTGATTGTTTTGTTTGACTAAAACTCTTGCACTTTTACCCCTTTTGTATATAGCAAATATTGCATAAGAGAAAATGCTATTGGGATTTCCTTGGAAACTTTATTTAAAGAAATTATAAGACTTCTTATTAACATTTAAGAGACACTTGTTTCTTAGTAAACTGAGGTACTAAGAATTGGATTGGCCATGTGACTATTGAATTGGCTAAAATATTGGTTTATGAATTAAGAAAAAAATGTTTAATAAATTTGATCAATTGAAAGCGGTTTAACCATGATTTCTTGTGTCCAATGTTTTGATCAGACCCACACATCTATCCAATTTTTTTAATACATGAATTAAAGTTATTAATTTATATTTCCACTGTGACATACTCATCCGACCTTTAATATAAGACGTATTTATTTAATTTAATTATATTAAAGAAGCTGGTGAAATTAATTAATATAATATGTATTTTCTAAAACACCTTAGTCACATTTCTTAATTCTTTTTTGATTATTATTGATGGAGCATTAATAGAGGTAAATTAGGAAAATATTGATAAATATGAAAAATATGTCTTATATTTAAGACCAAAATTAACTTCCTAAATATATCTTATATTAACGACCAAAGTAGGATGTCTATAATAAAATTGAGTATATTACTAATGGATAATCATAAAGTTTGAAAAACTAATTTAAAGAGCATAAAATTCATTTTGGCTTTATATTGCTCCTTTTAGATAAGAGTGGTAGAGAAGGGGCATAGAAGGGAAGTGAATTGAATTGAGATAGGCCCAGCACCAATGAGTGTTGTTTCAAACAGATAGGACAGTCAAGTGGGGATATCACATCTGATTTATATCATATTATATATTATTGCTATTTTTATTATTATAAAAATAACCTTATATATATATATATATATATATATATGAGACCCTCACCTTTATCCTTTGTTCTTTTGTCTTGAGCATTCTGCCAAATTTTTGAAGCATATCTTTAGGCTCCCAATGGCATATTCTCAGCCCCTTCTTTCCTATGACAAATTTTTCATCACCTCACATCACCATCTCAACCTCTTGAGATTGACAATCACAACTTTGTTTTTTTCTTTCTTTTGTTAATTTTATCAATTTCTTACTTTGATAAAATTTTATTTGAACCCTTGTGGTTATTGCCCGCACCTCACTTCACTCGTATCATATTATTGGTAGGTACCGAATAGCATTACACATTCTCGAAACTTTAATACTTTATTCCACAAATGGGGCTCACTTAAATTTTGTTAATGTAAGGGGAGAAAAAGGCAAATATGCAGCAGCATCAACAACAACATCAATGCCTAACCTTACTAGATAGGGTCGATTGATCACATGACGTTATTTTGTATTAGTGAAAATTAGATTTTTAGATAGATTATTGACAAAAAGATCTCGCTTGATAATCTCTTTGAAGGTTCGCTTCGGTCTTCTTCTACCTCTTTTTAGAGGAATCCATACGGTTTGATTGATACTCCTCTTCGGTACATTTAATGACCTTCTTTAAATGTGTCCAAATCATAAAAAACAATTTTCTAACATTTTCTTCTCAATAAACACCACTCTATCTAGTTTGCGTGTATGACCATTATAAATATAATCTTTTCTTATATTAACACGCATCCATCTCAACATCATTCTTTCAGTTACCCCCTTGTATCATCCCTTTAAAGCTTAACATTCACTGTCATAAAAAAAATATGGAGCAAGGCCAAGAAATGTTGAGTAGGCCAAGAAATGTTGAGTTGATTATGAGAGCAAGGACACATATAATCAATTATGTTATGCTTTAATTGAATGGACCACACCACAGTGAGAATTGGAGTATAGTAGTGCTTTCTCCAGTTCTTAATATAAGATATATTTAGAGAGTTGATCTTGGTACTAAATATAAGACATAGTTTTCATATTTATCAATTTTTTTTTCCTAACTTTCCCCTATTGATACTTCCTCAACAATAATTAATAAAGAAAAAGGAAGGAGCGGATTAAGAAAGATGATTAATGTGTTTTAAAAAATATATGTCATATTAACTAACTTAACTAACTTCTTTAATTTAAATAAATAAGGAACATATGTATTATATTGAAGACCAGAAGGAATATAAAGGGCGGGAAGCAATTCGTAAGACAATATTAATGTTTGTTGTGTTCTTCTTCACCAATATTTAGTGCTTAATCTTAATCCTACTACTCTCTATATCCATTATTTTTTCATATATCTACCAATTGCTTCTTTCACCAATATTCAGATCTTTCGTGTCGTCTTGGTATCATGTTTGACTTGGAGCATGCATCCGTTTTCACCCAAACAAACAAAGTTGGTGTTCTTCAACATGCGCACATGCCCATCAATCAATCAATAATAAGATCCACAGTCTAATTCAATTAAAAAAAAAAATTATCATTTGGTTTTTAAGATTAGCAAAAATTAAGTATAAAAAATTCTATTTTTTTATTTTGAATTTTGGAACTTTGAAATAATTTTTATTATTTTATTCAAAATAAAACAATTTCTTCAATCATAACTATTGGCTGGGCGCCAACCCAAAGGGGCACCATCTCGGCCCAAGAGAGATGGAAATTGACAAGTCGGAAAATTAGAAATGAAGAGTGAAGCCCAAAGCATGGCACACTTCTAGGAAGTAGTACATTCATTATTCAGTTTGGGTTCTTTGACCAGAGTTTGGGTTATTCATCTGGGCCTTACTCCCATTTATTTAATTATTATTAAAAATGCAATAATTAAACAAGCACTATAAATATTTGGGAAAATTAATAAATAAGTTCCTATAATTTTATCTTATTTAAAAAATTTTTTTTGTAAATTTTTTCCTTTTTTATCAAATTCTTATACTTTTACATGATTTTCACTTAGTTTCTTATATATATATTTTTAATCAGTCACTTAAAACTACTTTTTAACCCCTCCCTTCTATTTTAGTTTCTAGTAGTCTTCTTATTTTTGGTTGAACTCATTGCTTGTAGATCAACAAATATAGAGTTAATATTGATCCAACGCCTTAAATATTTTTTAGTTGTGGATAGCGCTCTAAAGTATTTTTGGTATAATTTTATCCTTAAAATATTATTAATTAATTTTTTAATAGAAAAAAATTATCTTTTTTCAGGAACAATTATTTTTAACCACGTTGTTAACTCTTCAAAAAATTCATTAAGTGCCTGTTTGGTTCACGGAATCGAAGTTAATATAATATAATGTAATAGAATTTAATATAATAATGATTATATGAATTTGTTTGGTTCATCATTAAGAAAAGATTATGCGTATGCATAAAAATTTTTAATTGAATTACATCAAGTATAAGAATATATGAGAATAATATAGCAAGAGATAAAATTACCCTGACTATACGTATATGTATAATGTATATGTTGAGTTCATAATAATTTTTTCAATTTGTATAGTATACGTTGGGTTTATATAGTAATTTTTTAATATCTCATTGTGGAAATATTAGGTAGTGTACAAATTGGGTTCATGGTAACTTTTTAATATTTACTAGTGGGAATATTATTTAATGGGATATTTTAATATTTTTTAGTGGTGAAATATACTTTCTTAATTGGAATTTTTTTTAAAATTTTATAAAATTAATTAATTTTTTAATATCTAATGATGGTAATTATTTAATATTTAACAACGTTTATGGGTGGATATTTTGGTCAATTTAAAAAATTATAATAGCCAAGTGTCTTTTTCATTTGATTACAGAATATCTGCATCCCTATTCATCGGTTCTAACGGTATAATTCTGATTACATCAAATAATGTTCCTGATTTATTACAAAATGTAATCCTTTTATCATTACATAAGTCTAACCAAATGCTGTAATTAGTCTTTTATATCAAAATTACATGTAATACTATCCTATGAAATTAAACTAAACGGGCTATGAGTGAATGTGCATCCAGCCTAAAAAAATTTTTGAGCATTTTTAAGGTATTGGATTTTTATAAAAAAATATTTTAAGGTATTAAATGAACTATAAAATACTTTAGGTTTTAGGCGGTAGGTCAACCTCAACTCTTAAATATGTATATAACCAAGGGAGGCATGGAACTTGTTTGTCAAGGGTATATAAATGTAAGTCTTTTTTATACATACACACATATATTATATTGGGTTAATGTGAAAATTTGTCTCTAGAATTTTTGTTGAAGAGCAATGTTATCCTAAAAATTTTTCTAAGTTTAATGTTACTCTAAAAATTTTAAAACGTAACAATAGTGTCTTCTACCATTAAAAAACTAATATTATACGTTAACTTTTTAATAATAAGGGATAACATTATTTCATTTTATCACTTTCACCGTGTAACTTTAAACTAAAAAAAACTTTCAGAGTAATATTTCTCATTATTGACAAATTTACACTTTAACCTTAATATATTTAATAGGCCGAAGACCAATGTCGTGCTTTAGGTGCGTCCACTAAGACACCCCACGAGAACGGCCAAACCAACCCAAGTACCCAACCCACAGATTGAACGATTGATTAAATCTATATAGTAATACTAATTTGGCATTTTCCCCATAAAAAAAGTTTCCCAGTTTGAGTCTATCTCACTTTGTCATCACATGCACCGCTGGACACACTTGTATCTTTCTTTATTGGTGCACATGATCAAGTGTTTTCCACTACCTCCAACAAATGTCCCATTATTCACTTCCCACTCGTCTAAATCCACTCAATCTCCTTCAATTTGCTTTATAATATCCCAAAAGAAACCATCTTTTGATGTCCCGGAACGTGCCCTCCACGCGTCTTCCCGTTTTTTATTCTTCAAACTTCCATTTTTAATTATTTCTCCTTCCTTTCTTGTCTCACAAGTTGCCATCTCATCTTTAAGAAATATATATATTATCGTACGTCCAAGTTTCAGCTCTGGACCCCGGGTCTTCAGTCGTACCAAATTTTCTGCTTGCGTTCAACTTTGCTCTTCCAAACTCATGCACGCTGAAACTTCCTTCAAACACTACTAATTCATTTTAATATGAAAAAAAGGTACATCTAGTTTATTTTATTTCTTTGCTGAAATAATCATTCTGGACTTTTTTTCCTCTGTATCTTCGAGCATATAGATTCTTTTCACATTATAGCACTACTCAGCCTTCTTTTTCACTCTGTCTCTGTGTCTACATCTATATATTGAACCATCTTTACATATTTATTTCAAACAATTTGTGATATATCATCATGTCAAAATCCTTGTACTTCTTCATTATTACTGCTCTCTCCTTCTTGTGCCTAAAGCCCAGTGTTGCCGTAAATTCTTCTTCAATATGTTTCCCTTCTGCTGATTGCGGCGGAGTTTCCATTCACTATCCTTTCTGGGTGAACAGCGATTCCCACCAAGAATACTGTGGTTACCCTGATTTTGGTCTCAAATGCTCCGATCATGGCCCACCCATTATCACTCTTCCAAGTGACACATACTATGTCACAGATATAAATTACCACAATTCTAGACTAACACTTGTGGACATGGATGTGGTGAACCAATCCTGCCCCAGAGCACGCCATAACGTTAGCTTAGGAAGCTTCCCACTGAGTGTTGATTATGAGTTGAATGTGAACCTGAGTTTCTACTTCAATTGCAGTGTATCTAATAATCACGACGATCTTCCTCCTAGTCCAATATCGTGCTTGACAAATGAAGGATCGAAGCAGTCATATGTGGTTGAGAGTGATACATATGGGTTGAATATAGATTGTGAGGAGAAGGTGGTAGTGGTAGTGAAGGAGAAAGAGATAAGAAGTGATGAATTGGTAAGTGGGTTTGGTGAAGCTATGAACAAGGGCTTTGTGCTTGATTGGAGGAGAGCGATGGATTGCGTTAAGTGTGAGGATTCAGGAGGATATTGTGGCTACAATCAAACCAATCTTCAGACTCTCTGCTTTTGCACTGATGGAAGTATTGCTACCAAAAGCTGCAGAAAAGGTACCTTTGCTTTCTTGTAATTTAATCTGCACCCCATATCTTTCTGTCTTTCTGTTAGTCTCTATACATATACATACATATATATATAAACTGCAGGGCTTAAATTTCGAATTCATATCAAGTATGCAATTTATAGCATGTAGTTTTCTGTAGCCTGATGAAGCTATTAAAGAAATTTCATCATGGAGAGTTTGGACTGTCTTATCTTGAGTCTTTGATTTGAATGATCTATGGATAGCTCGGTGGTTTGTTGCATGCATGAATGAAATCTGCATTTGTATTGGCATGGAATTAAAGGTAAATTATTACTGCTATTTATTCTGACATGATGATTTGGCCTGTGAAAAAATGGGTAGTAGTACGATGCGGGTACATGTAGATGATGAAGAAGCAGTTGAGGTGAAATTGTGCCTTAATATATAGGAAGTTGAAACTCAGTGGCTTTCCTGAGATTGATGAGTTTTCTTCGGTAGTGCCATGTTTGCTTCTTTCAACATGTGTGCTTCTTAGGATCCAAATTTGTATTCTTCTACTTAAGCTTTTGCTAACTCAACCAGCAATTTGTTAGTTTTATTTTTTCTTAGCTGGAGATAAGTATCTTTCTATTAGAGACAATTCTGTTTGAGATATTATGGGCCTGTCGGGCTTTAAATGGGGGTGCATATCCTTGCCAAGATTCGAACCTTGGTTTACCTCATTGTGAGGGACTAGTTTATTCTACTAGATTTAGTCTTATTTGATCTTAAGGCTTTGTTTGGTTGGAGGTTAGGTTAGGTTGGGGTGGGGTTGATTTTGTTTGGTTGGAGGTTAGGTTAGGTTGGGGTAGGTTGAGGGTAAGAAAGTAGTGTTTGGTTGGAAGGAGGTTAAGTTAGGTGTTGGATGTTTTTTTGTCTTCTAGTGGTAACCTAACCTAGGTTGTGAACCCTCCAAAATTGGGGTTTTTCCTAGGTGAGAGAATATTTATCTTCAACTGTGGCTAAATTGTCCATGACAATTTTTTAAAATTCCAACATTGCCCTCCCCTTTAAAACCTGACCTCCTGATTCAACGAACTTTCCAAATAATAATAATTTTATAAATAATTATTTATATTCTTACACGAATAATTATTTTATAAATAATAATTTTATATAAATAATTATTATTAATAAATACATTATAAAAGAAGAAGGAAAATATGTAGAAGGGCATTTTAACCTCCTCTAACCTAACTTAACTTAAATAAACCTCACTTAACCTAACCTTCGTTGAACCAAATAACATTATAACCTCTTCTAATCTAACTAAAATAAACCTCACTTAATTTAACCTTTGTTGAACCAAACAAAGCCTAAGAGTAGTAGCATAGATATTCTTTGACTTGTGGAGCCTAATTATTAATTGTGAAGCCCAAAATTATGGGGCCCAAGACGACTTGTGGAGCCCAATTATTAATTGTGAAGCCCAAAACTATGAGGCCCAAGACGACTTGTAGAACCACACAGAAACGACGGAGCCCAATCCACAGCCCTATTCAAGAGAAAAAAAATAAAGCACGAAATTGTTGATGAGGAAACGACCATATATTAATATTTTTTTAAAGATGATCTTGACTTTTGACCATATGACTAGTGAAAAAGGAACATATATATTATTTGGTCAGCATTTTGAAATGACATTTGATGCGGAGTTTCGTATATAAAAACTCGTTTTGTTTAATATCTATCTTCACACTTCAAATGACGCAGTATTACCCAGCAAATAATTGATCCAAAACAATTAACAACAAAAGAGAATCTTTCATTTCTTCCATAAACTTTGGTCTTAAAATTCACCTGCCACATCCATAGTTTTATTTATTTGGTCATATACCCCATTATGTTATAGAAAAGTCTAGTCTTATATAAGGAATAGTCTTAGCTAGGTTCCACATTTTCTAAGTCACAATCTTCTTATATATTAATCTAAACCAGTTGGTTTGAAGCTTGTGAAGATATAAGACGGCTCTAATTTATGTGCCCTTGAAGGAGTCAAAGTCATCTAAGATTGAGCCTCATTAGGCCAATCACTTGTCAGGGGTTTTTGTTTGACTTTGATCTAATTATATTCCCCTCATAGCTGTCTAGCTATTACCCATTCCAAAACACACATGATCGTTGCAATATCCCACAGTACATGGGTCCTCCTTGTGTTCTTCCTCCTCAACTTGTCTTCTTCAACACCTTCGTCTTCTTCATTCTCTGGTTGGCACCGTATTTCGCCATTGCAGATGAACAGTTTTCAGCTTGCGAGCCTTTTAACTGCGGCAAAATCACCAACCTTAGTTACCCATTCTGGTCCAATTCACGGCCTCAGTTTTGTGGGCATCCAAGGTTCAAGCTAGATTGTGAAGGAGACAATGTTACTATCAACATGGCGTCCTGGAATTTTCATGTCTTCAATGTCCCTTCAAACACAAGAACTCTTACAATAGCAAGAATGGATTTGTGGGGCACCAAATGTACAAAAGAATTCAACAACATAACGCTGGATTATCCTTTCTTTAACTACACATCCAATGATGTAAACACTACCATATTTTATGACTGCGATCCTTTAGTAAACACGCCTAATCCTGTGAATCTATCAAATACTTCGATGTTTGAGTGCCCTATAAATGGTAATCTTCGCCGAGCATACTTCTCACTGGTCGGCGAGAAATGGTTTAACAAAACCGCACTGGGATGTAGAGTTAGTATCACAGTTCCTGTTCTTGGGGACGCAGTGAGAAGATTCGTAGACGACGCCATAGATCCCGGTGATGTTGTAGGTAAAGGTTTTGAAGTTGAATGGGAATTGACAGAAGAAGGTCTGTGTGAAGATTGCAGAAAATCAGGCGGAAGATGTGGGTACGATGCAAGTTTTGGTGGATTCACATGTTTCTGTCCCAATCAAAGTTATGATGATCAGCATAGGGTTTGTTTTTCTGATGACCCAGTGCGGAAACAGAGTATGTTTTCTTCTTCCTAGCTTCTAGCTAGTTTAAGTTACTTGGTATTTTTAGGTTCTTGTGCTGCTTCACAAACTGATTATCCTAAGTTGTTTTAATTTGGATGGTAGCGTTTAATTTTTTTTCTTTAACAGGTTAGGTAGCTTTCCCCTTTCATATAGATTAATTGATTGGGTTGGTTCAGCATATATTAATATGCAAAATAGGACATATAGGAAAAGTAAATAAGAAAGGGCTTTAACACTTTGTGGTGGTGTTGTTATATTGTGTGTTTAGTTTATTTAATAATCTGAAGGCCCCATTACTATCATGAGTTTGAGTTTCATATCATAATATATAGGAGAGTGTCCTGGTCGGTCGGTCGATATGTTGATCTTATTAAGGAAATCATGCATGCAAAATGCAATTATAGACAATACTCCCTTATACTTAATATAAGATATATTTGGGGAGTTAATTTTGGTCTTAAATATAAGATATAATTTTCATATTTGTCAATCTTTTTCTAATTATTATTAAGGAGGAGAAGGAATGAAGGAATTAACAAAGTTGATTAGGGTATTTTAGAAAATGCATGTTATATTAACTAACTAAACTAATTTCTTTACTTTGAAAATTCGATTTTTTTTGGAATGTCAAATTACATAATATTAGAATTTCCTTTTAGTGGGGCTTTCTCCCAATTTGGTCCCATGAGAAATTTATTTAAAGACTTGGTTATTAATAGGGTATAATATTACTCTACGATCCATGTAGTAGGTTCTAGTTAATAGGATAAAACTTTGTTATCGATATTTGGTCATATGAGAAGTTTAACAGTAATAACCCCAATAATACATGGTTTCAATAATATATATTAGCGCATAGTTGTTCAAGGCTTCTATTAGGATGAAGAACATTTAGAAGTAGATTTCTAGGCCAAAATATTTAGGACTATGGATAAACAGATAATGTGTTTGGAATTATATTTTCTTGATTCATGCATATGTTATATTTATGAAGAGTTTGAACCACAACTTCACATTTAAGTTATACTTAAAAAAGATGTTTAGTGTGTGGCCATTAGTGAATAAAAAGAATTTTTAGGCCTTTTTTTTTATAATTATTTAATATATAGTACACAATATAAATGCAAGTATATTTAAAACTTTAATTCATGTTTAATATTCATTTTTCCGCTTTCCCTTCTTTTTGAGCTCTGGTTGCCACTTATTTGGCACACTAGCATGAACTAGAAAAACTAACCTGTGGATTAGCTAGAAACAAAAGCTTCTCTGTTTCTCGCCATGAATACCGTACCAAGGCGATGAGCCGATGATACCTATGTGAACTGTGAAGTGGAAGCTTAGCAGTCAAGCACAGCAATTTATTCTTAAATAAATAAAAAAAAGGCTGAGCCGACATCTGTTGCGAAATAACTCAACTAAGTAACAACGTTACATAGGAAACTCCATTAGCTTCAGTCTCCTCTCCTCTTCCTCTGTTTTCTTGCGACTCTGTTACAATAGGTGGTCATGGAAAAGGAAAACCACCACCCGACAACACAATGAATCCTCATAGACGCATGCTTCCGTACACACCCTGCAACTCCTTCTTCTTCTACCTCTTGTTCTTAACAACGATTCTGTCACAACCCCTGAGTCAAAGAGAAGATGACAAATACATAACATGTAGCCGCACTTACAACTGTGGAAACTTGTTAATATCGTACCTTTTCTGGGGAGGAAACAGACCCCATTACTGTGTCAGAGATGGTTTCGAAGTCACGTGCCTCTCTCCTGACATCGCTTCCATTAAAATGGGCTCTCAAAACTTCATCTTGATCGATTTCGATCCCTCTGGCTTTATCGCCAAATGGTACGAACAGACATCCCAAACTATGATAACTGTTCTTTCCATTTCACCAACACTTCCTTGGACATCACTCTGTTTTGTCTCGACTCATCTGATGCGAACATGACCATTTTCTATGACTTTGTCCCTGGGTTTTCCATCGGCCGGAACAACATTACGTGTAGGGATGACAGAGAAAAGCAAGCTTTTTTTATGGATCAATATCTGTTGCCTCAATTCCCAGAACTTGTTCAAAACTGTGGGGTTCGACTTCAGGTGCCGATTACATTGGGTGTCACTGTGGACCCTTTTGGTGGAATTGAATCGCTGAAGGCTGCTTTGGATATAGGGTTTAGTGTTCAGTTTACTGCAGACAAGGGTCGCTGCAAAAAATGCATGGAATCTGGAGGAGCTTGTGGGATGTAAGACGATAGGTCTCAATTTTTATGTTATTGTCCAGACGGACCTTATGATTTGGCGTGTCCTACTTTTGCAAGTATGTCTTCCTTCTCTGTTTCTTCTATTAGGCCCTTCAATTGCCCTGCCGCATGCAAATCACTGTTCTGTTCTTCTCATAGACTTTTTTGGTTTGATACAATACATCATGGATACTGGTTTAGAGATCACTTAGAAAAACTCCTTCCTAGTTTCCAGCGGAGAAGCAGAGATTTTAGAGCATTCCCCATGAACAAGAGCAGAGGAATATTTGATAGTTGAAAAGTCTCGACAAAATTTGAAGTTGTTAACCAAATAAAATACCCAATCCATGATGGTATGGTGAAGGAAACCAAAGGCTTGGTAACTCTGTTCACTCCTATATATGATTGGTTTGCTGAAGTACTCAACTTAGTAGCCAGTGGGGTTTTTATTTACCAGGAGTCCAATCCAACGTTTGTCATATTTTGCACCAAAACAGTGTTCATAATCAACCTGCTAAACCTTTGAACGGGTAAAACAAGCAAGCCCATGAGAGAAATAGAAATATGAAATCACACGTTAGCTAGGGGAGTCAATAGTAAGGAATAAAAAATCAGACGGGAAATGAATCAGTTATGGTATAGATTTAAGGGTTAATAAGTTAACCTGGGTCTCATCGGTGGTCAAACTGGTTATATTAAAATATTATAATTTATTAGTAAAAATATATATATTAATATATTTTTTAAACTTTTATAGATAAAAATGAAGATCTTTAGAAAAAAAATGCTTAAAATCTATTAGTATCAGTTATAATGCCTATATTTATGTAATGATATCTCATTTCCTAAAATTATTATATCTTTTTAAATGATTTTTTTCATTATCTTCTTTTTTTTAGATTTTTTCTTTTTTTACCCACTTTTCTCTTCTTTTTGATCTTCAACCTTTCATTTTCTTCTCAAAAACAGCACAAAATAATAATTAGAAAAATAAAAAAGTAAAATTGGTCTAACCAGTTGAACCACTGGTTTTCTCGGTTTTGAACTGGTTCAACCAATTTCAGACTAATTCACGATCTAATGGGTGAACCAGACCGGACCACTGACCGGTTATCGATTAACCGGCCGGTCCGATCCAATTTTTTATTCACTGATTGATAGTTAATCTCCATTTACAGTTGAAAATTTTCCGTGATACTTAAATATACTGAATACTTAAATTATAAAACGATAGTGTTGGTACACTGAAATTATAAGACCGTAACAGTATCATTTGAGTAATGAGAAGGTTGTTATTAGGTGGGGTAATTAAAGTTTATAAGTGGGGCCCTTTTGAGAATAGTGTCTGTAAATGGGGATGGGGAAAGTGAGTGGGTGTTTCTTGATGGAGTATTTTTTTTTTTGGACAAATTCTTGATGGAGTATTTGGAAGGAGGACCACGCATAGAATAGTCAACAACCACTTCGCATTCATTGTGGAGATGTGAAAGGAAGAAGAGAGGGGTGTAGGAATGAGGTGTCTTGTTCCTCAAAAATCAAGAAAAATGAATGATGAGAGAGGATTGCAGCCTCTCATTGTGAAGTCAAAAGTCCTCTTCCTTGACCCGAAAGCCATGACTGTTATATGTTGAACTACTCAAGCCAACATGGTGTGATGGTGCAGGGGAGTTAACAATAATGAAGGCCTATATGCTGTTACTCACCTTCTCCTTCTTCCTTTCCTCTTTCCCACTTTTCCACTCTGAGCCGGACAACGAATACAGCGATTGCCGACCATCCCCTTGTGGAAAATTAGGACCAATCGATTATCCTTTCTGGTCTGAGGAAATTGGTCGACCCCGTTATTGTGGCAGATCTCCCGAGTTCAAGCTCAATTGTCCCCAAGATGAACATCGCTACCCTTCCATTCAAATCGATTCCCAGACTTTCAATGTCACACAGATTGATCTGCACGGTCACAAGATGACACTAGCAAGAATGGCTTTGTGGGGCACCAAATGTCCCAAAGAATTCAACAACATAGCGTTGAATTATCCTTTCTTTAAGTACACATCCAATGATGTAAACTCTACCATATTATATGACTGTGATCCTTTAGAATCCACGCCTAATCCTGTGCATCAATCAAATGCTTCGATGTTTGAGTGCCCTATAAATGGTAATCCTCGCCAAGCATACTTCTCACTGGTCGACGAGAAATGGTTTAACAAAACCGCACTGGGATGTAGAAATAGTATCACAGTTCCTGTTCTTAGAGACGCAGCCAGAAGATTCATAGAGGAAGCCATAGATGCCGGTGATGTTATAGGTAAAGGTTTTGAAGTTGAATGGGAATTGACAGAGGAAGGTCTTTGTGAAGATTGCAAAAAATCAGGTGGAAGGTGTGGGCACGATGTAAGTTTTGATAGATTCACATGTTTATGTCCCAATCATCAAAGTAATGACGATCAGCATAGGTTTTGTTCTTCTGATGACCCAGTTGGGGCACCAACGCCAGAACCCATGTTGCGGAAACACAGTATGTTTTCTTCTTCCTAGCTTCTAGCTAGTTTAAGTTCCTAGGTATTTTTAGGTTCTTGTGCTGCTTCACAAACTGATGATCCCAAGTTGTTTTAATTTGGATGGTAGCGTTTAATTTTTTTTTTTCTTTAACAGGTTAGGTAGCTTTCCCCTTTGGTAGATTAATTGAATGGTTTGGTTTAGCATATATTAATATGCAGAATAGGACATACAGGAAAAGTAAATAAGAAAGGGCTCTAACTCTTTGTCGCGGTATTGTTATATTATATGTTTTGTTTATTTAATAATCTGAAGGCAACATTACCATGATGAGTTTGAGTTTCATATCGTAATAGATAGGCGAGTGTCCTGGTTGGTTGGTGACTATGTTGATCTTATTAAGGAAATCATGCATGTAATTATAGAAAATACTCCCTCCGGCCCTTAATATATCTATTTAGAAAGTTAATCTTAGTTTTAAATATAAGATATAGTTTTCATATTTATTAATCTTTTCCTAATTTAACCTTATTGATACTCCCTCAATAATAATTAAGGAGGAGAAGAAATGAGGGGATTAAAAAATGATTAGGATGTTTTAGAAAATACATGTCATATTAACTAACTAAAAAACTTTCTTAATTTGAAAATTCGAATTTTTTTTTTGGAATGTCAAATTACATAATATTAGAATTTCCTTTTAGTGGGTTTTTTCTCCCAATTTGGTTGCATGGGAAATTTATTTAAAGATTTAATTGTTGATAGGGTATAATAATACTATGTGATCCATATAGTTGATCCTAGTTAATGGGATATGACTTTGTTATTGTTATTTAATCATATGAGAAGTTTAACAGAAATAACCCCAATAATACATAGTTTCAATAATATATATTAGCTTCTAGCTCATAGTGGTTCGAGGCTTCAAATAGGATGAATAACATTTAGAAGTAGATTTCTAGGCCAAAATGTTTAGGACTATGGATAAGCAGATATTGTGTTTCGAATTATATTTTCTTGATTCATGCATATATTATCTTTATGAAGAGTTTGAACTACAACTTCACATTTAAGTTATACTTAAAAAAGATGTTTATCACAATTAAAAAAAAAAGATGTTTAGCGTGTGGCCATTAGTGAATAAACAGAATTTTTAGGCCTTTTTTTTTATAATTATTTAATATATAGTATACAATATAAATGCAAGTATATTTAAAACTTTAATTCATGTTTAATATTCATTTTCCCCCTTCCCTTCTTTTTTTAGCTCTGGCTGCCATTTGGCCATTTGGCCATTTGGCACACTAGTAGGAACTAGAAACACTAACCTGTGGATTAGCTAGAAACTCTCCGTTTCTTGGCATGAATACCGTATTAAGGCGATGAGCCGAAGATACCTATGTGAACTGTGAATAGAGGGGTGAGTATTCGGTTTTTGGTAAAAATCGAAATAACCGAAAATTAAATAAAGTCAATTTCAAATATCGAACCGAAATTGATTAATTAAATTAACCGAACTGAATTAACTGAAATATTTCAGTTCGGTTAGGTTAATAACCGAATTAACCAAATTTTTTATTTTTTATTTGTAAAATAAAATATATATAATTAAATTTTTAATTTTTTTATCCTTTAGATTAGATTTAAGGGTAAAATATATAAAATAAATTAATTAGATTTAAAATATCAATAGATTTTATCTAATATCATTGGAAATTTACATCTATTTAATTATAAAATATGTATTTATTAAATACTCCCTCCGGTCCTAATTATAAGATAAAGTTGACTTTTTTGGAGAAATTAAGGAAGTCAATTAAATTATTTTAGAGTCTTTATATTTTTATTTTTTTTTCTCCAAACTAATTAATTTGACTACTAAACTAATATATAATGTAAAGATACTAATAATATAAACACTCTAAAGTAATTTAATTAGCTTTCTTAATTTATCTAAAAAAGTCAAATTTGTTTTATAATTAGGACTGGGGGAGTAATATATATTAAATATAAATATATTATATATATTTCGGTTTTAACCGAAATATTTTTTTAAAAATCAAACCGAAACCGAACACTGAAGTTTTAGAATAATAAAAACCGAAATTTTATTGAAAACTGAAAAAACTAAACCAAAAAAATTGAATTAAGTTCGGTTCGATTCGGTTTTCAGTTTCGGTTCTAATTTACTCAACCAAGTTGATGCTTAGCAGTCAAGTACAGCAATTAGTTCTTAAAAAAAAAAAAAAAAAAAGAGCTGAGCTGACATCTGTTGCGAAATAACTCAACTAAGTGACAACGTTACATAGGAAACTCCATTAGCTTCAGTCTCTTCTCTTCTCTTCTCCTGTTTTCTTGCGACTCTGCTACAATGAGTGGTCATGGAAAACCACCACTTGACAACACAATGAATCCTCATAGTCACATTTTTCCGTATACACTCTGCAACTCCTCCTCCTCCTCCTCCTTCTACCTCTTGTTCTTAACAACGAATCTGTTAAAATCCCTGAGTCAAAGAGAAGATAACAAATTCATAACATGTAGCCGCACTTACAACTGTGGAAACTTGTTAATATCCTATCCTTTCTGGAGAGATGGTCTCGAAGTCATATGCCTGTCTCCTGACATCATTTCCCTTCAAATGGGCTCTCAAAACTTCATCTTGATCGATTTTGATCCCTCTCGCTTTATCGCCAAAATGGTGCGAACAGACATCCCAAACTACGATAACTGTTCTTTCCCTTCCACCAACACTTCCTTGGACCTTACTCTCTTTTCTTGGATTCATCTGATGCGAACATGACCATATTGTATGACTGTGTTCCCGGGTTTTCAATCGGCCGGAACAACATTACGTGTAGGGATGACAGAGGAAAGCAAGCTTTTTTTATGGATCAATGTCTGTAGCCTCAATTCCCAGAACTTGTTCAACATTGCGGGGTTCGACTTCAGGTGCCGATTACACTGGTTGTCACTGTGGACCCTTTTGGTGGAATTGAATCGCTGAAGGCTGCTTTGGATAAAGGGTTTAATGTTCAGTATTTTGCAGACGAGGGTGGCTGCCAAAAATGTATGGAATCTGGAGGAGCATGTGGGATGAAAGATGATGAGTCTCAATTTTTATGTTATTGTCCAGATGGACCTTATGACTTGGAGTGTCCCACTTTTGAAAGCATGTCTTCTTTCTCTGTTCCTTCTATTATTAGGCCCTTCAATTACTCTGCCAAATGCAAATCAGTGTTCTGTTTTTGTCACAGACTGTTTGGTTTGATACATCGTAGTGGTTTACAGATCACTTTGAAAAACTCCTTGCTAGTTTACAATAGAGAGAAACATTCATTTTAGAGCACTCCCCATGAACAAGAGCCGAGGATGTCACTATATGGACTCTCTAAGGCACTCATGATTCAATCTTAGGAAGATAGATTCTTGTGTATTTTACTTCATTTCATTCACTTTCACCTTGTTAGTTAAGCCTTAAGCTTGTTCACTAGGAAAATTTGGTGACCCCTTAAATTATAAAATACTCCCTCCCCTCCTTAATACTCCTTCCAGTCTTAAATATAAGATAGAATTGATTTTTTTGGAGAAATTAAGAAAGTTAAATAAGTTACTTAATTATATCATCTGTTATGTATCCTTAGATTATATATTAGTTTATTAGTCAAACTAATTAGTTTTGAGAAAAAATAAAAAATATAAATATTCTAAAGTAATTTAATTGGTTTTATTAATATATTTAAAAAAGTCAACTTTGTCTTATATTTAGGACCATAGGGAGTATATTATCTGGTTGACTTTTTTTTTTGAGAGAGATTGAGGAATTTAAATAAGATGATTAATTATAACATATGTAATGTATCATTTAAATATATATATCAATTTATAAATAAAAAAATTAGTTTGTTATATAAAAAGATAAATATAAATCCTTTAACCACTGGCACGCTTCGAGACCCCAAGATCTGGGTTTGGGATTTTCGTCCTTGATTCATGATTTTGTTTGATTGCCCATATCCAAATTTCTGCTACATGTTGGGGATTTTTTTTTTCACCCTGGCATGTTGGTGAAAGATTGATGAAGATGCTTGATTTTGTTAATGGTAGATTGTCAATAGATTTATTTTTCTAGGTTGTTTTTGGTGAAGGTGAAGATTGGTTGATGTGCTGTCTTAGGATTTTTTTTTTTTAATAGGAGGTTATTTTAGATCTTTTATATAAAAATTAAGTCTCATTACCATAATACATCAAATATACTTTTAAATCTCATTTCCATTCTTATATCCATTTCTATATTTATTTTCATCCAAATCAATTACACCTTGACAAACCGGCCTAAATCAAGAAAAATTGAATGAAGAGAGGCTGGCAGCCTCTCACATTGTGAGCCAAGAGTCTATGCGTTGACCCAAAAGCTAAGACTGATAAATATTTGGGTAGCCAAACCAGCATACACTGTGATAAAGCAGAGTTAATAATGGAGGCCTTTATGCTGTTCCTCACCTCCTCCTCCTTCCTCCTCCTCCTTTCTTCTTTACCACTTTCCTACTGTCAACCAGGCAAGGAATTCTGGGAGTGCCAACCATCTATTTGTGGAAAAGTAGGATTAATCCGTTACCCCTTCTGGTCAGAGAACATTCGACCCCATTATTGTGGCAGACCCGAGTTCAAGCTCAGTTGTCCCCAAGTTAAAGATAAGGATGAGTACCCTTTCATTCAAATCGGTTCACAGACTTTCAATGTCACATATATTGACCTAGAATATCACAAGATGACACTGATGCGAACAGATTTTGTGTATAATAATTGTTCTTCGCAATATTTGAGCAACACTTCTGTGAATACCCGCTCCAATGTCTTCCAGTATGACGAGCCATCTGTGAAGAACGTGACCCTATTCTACAATTGCCCCTCACACTATTCGACTGATGACGGATTCGAATTCGCATGTCAGCCTCCGACAAGCTATGGTTCTACTTCTTACAACTATGCTTTCTATACGGAATATGAAGTGAAAGAGCCACAATGGCCCGATCTTATTCAGAACTGTAAGCCTCCTATTGAGGTGCCGGTTTCAATAGAACCTGATGTGGATATCGATGAACAAGCTTTGGGTAGAGGGTTTGATGTGAAGTATAAGGTAGCTGAGTATTGTCAAAAATGCTGGGATTCTGATGGAAGATGTGGATCGATTAATGATACGTCGCCGTTTATCTGCTATTGCCGCGATGGACACTATCCTCTTACCTGTCCTGATTCTTCCAGTATGCGCCTCTTCACCCTCCTTCCTCCCCCATTTTTTTTAATTAATTATCTCAGAGTTTTCATTCATCAATCGCCAAATTTTATTCTTAGATATCTGCGCTTGAGCTGTGATTATTGAATATTACTGTACTAGTTTAGAGACGCCTTTCTTCAATTTGATTGCCCACCGGCTTGTTTCGGGCGAAACTCAATTAACTGGTAATTAGACAGCCGGACCACAGCTGTAACCCATCTTCTTCTTATCTCTATGCATTTGTGCTTTTACTTTTCTTTGGAAACATCAAGAATGGCCGTCCTTATCCAGCCGGAGTAGTGCCTTAGTGGCGGGGCAGGGAAACACTTTTCTTTTTAACTTTTCCATAATTTTCACATTGGAAGGAAAATTATGGAAAAGTTCTACTTATTACTTAGTCTTAACTCTTAATATATGCCGTATAAGATTATGAAAAAATTTATAAGTGAGATTAAATAGTTTAGAGGAAAAAACGGAAAATATGAATATTTTTAAATAATTTATTTAATTTTTTTTTTAATTTCTAAAAAAAAATAAATCTTACATCTATGAATAAAAGAAAGGGAGACCAATAAGTGCCGGGTGCAGTGGTAAGGCATCTGATACTCCCCCAGTTGAACGAGAGTTCGAACTTGGGAGAAGCACTTGTTGGGAGGGGGAACCCACCCTTGGTGTAAAGTACCTTACAGGGGTGTGCCTAAAAATATAAAAATATCCCCCGCTCCGGATTAGTCGGTTGCCCCGGGTTATCTGATCCAGTGTTTGAAGGCCAGGGACTCAGAGAAAGACGCCGGATACCGGAGGGATTCCAGGTTAGTGGGTCAAAGACCCTGTCTGCGTGTTGTTTACTAAAAAAAAAAGAAGAAGAAGAAGAAAGGGAGGTAGTATTTCCAAAACAACAGAATGTGGGACGTGTCTCACATTTTCTTTACTTCTAGGATGGGTTTGACGTTCGTTTGCTTAAAATTCTTCCTATTTCCTCTCTCCTTTTGTGTGTTTTTCCTTAGGACTAATACATTTCTAATACTTCAGTTTGATGTCAAATGGCATCTGCCACGTTACATGTTTCTTCACTACATTATGGTTAAATTTTCTTGATAAGTGTCCGAGTCAACTTGAACTCTCCTCTACTCCATCCAACCATTTATAAGTTTAGGGTCACTTTATCAAACTAGCAGAAAGGCGTATCACAAGTAAAGAAAATGACTTCCTCAAGCAAGATTACTGAATGAGGGCAATTATTGGTGTGGAAACTACTTAATCTTGAGGGTATTTTGGAGATTTCAGATGTCAACGAAGTCTTTGCATTGATGATTGCAAGTCATTCATTTCCATGTTTCCACTCTAGCACGCCTTCCTTATCTTGCACCTCATCATAGCCAATTAGTTAACTTAATGGGGCCGTCCAAGGAAACAATAGTGAAGAGCCGAATTTATAATACTTGTTTGGAATCATGATCCAAAAGTGAGTCGAGGCAATATTCCTCTCACATACTTACCTTATATACTTTATATCATATACTTTATATCATGATGGAAAAGTTATTTTGAAGATTCTAATCACTATTCCAAACAAATCCTTGGGTGTTGCCCTACATCACTGAGCATGATGGTCCTATCACTGCTAATGTTCTTTTCTGTAAAACTGCTTCAGATGTAGTCTCCATGCTTACATTGCAATATAATGAATATTGTTTGCATTGACATTTAACCTAGCTTGTTGCAAACGAGTAACCACTGATATTTTAGAGATGGGGTTTAGTTTGAAATGAATTGTACCAGAATTTGATTGACGCTGTGGTTTTGATAAATATAATAAATTCGGCTGCTTCTGTAAGGATACAACTCATCTCAAAAGTTAGCGGTAATGTTAATGTGTTCATCTGCATGCATGTCTCAATTTCCCATGGCTAAATTGGATAACTTCTTATATCTGTATATATATCTTTTGTTTTGTTTCTTCTTCATATACAGATTCTAGTAAGTCTCTAACCCCACTTTGCTTTCTGTATACAATTGCTGGAACAGGGGGATTTCCATTAAGAAATAAAGTCATTGTAGGTAATAAATATGCTTTTAGTTCTTTTGTTAACTTCCTCTGTGTTTCATTATGATAGTTTCTTTGACAATTATATTAACTGAAAGCCATTACCATTCTGTTTTTTCCAGGTTGTGTTACTGCTGCAGTCGTTGTGCTTGTCATGCTTACTCTCTTCTATTTCTATCTACGACGAAAGAGGACCGGTTATGCAAAGTCATACATACAATCACGTCCTGCTTCTTCTGTTTCCTCCAAGATGGTGGACCCTGAGATTAATGCAAGTAAATATTTTGGAGTCCCCGTTTTCACATACAGTGAACTTGAAGAGGCCACTAACAATTTCGATTCAGAAAGAGAACTTGGAGATGGAGGTTTTGGAACAGTATACAAAGGTAATACTATGCACATTTCGTCCTTCTGCTAGAATCCTAACATTTCAAATTTCATTACTGACAGTTATCACTTTCCTTAATCTTATGATGTATCATCTTGTTCAGGTAAACTTCGCGACGGTCGTGATGTTGCAGTGAAGCGACTGTACGAGAACAATTACAAGAGAGTAGAACAATTTATTAACGAAGTTCGGATCCTAACACGCCTCCGCCATGTAAACCTTGTGTCCCTCTATGGCTGCACTTCTCGGCACAGTCGCGAACTCTTACTTGTATACGAGTACATTCCAAATGGAACACTCGCTGATCATCTTCATGGTGATCGAGCACAGCCAGGCACACTACCTTGGAATATCAGAATGAACATAGCCATTGAAACTGCAACTGCTTTAGCATACCTTCATGCCTCAGACATCATCCATAGAGATGTTAAAACCAACAACATCCTTCTAGACAAACATTTTGTTGTCAAAGTTGCAGACTTTGGACTGTCCCGTCTCTTCCCGGACCATGTCACCCACGTTTCCACAGCCCCACAAGGAACTCCGGGCTATGTTGACCCAGAGTACCATGAATGCTATCACCTTACTAATAAAAGTGATGTTTATAGCTTTGGTGTGGTGCTGATTGAGCTGATATCATCGTTGCCGGCTGTGGACATCACACGGCATAGACATGAGATCAATCTGTCTACCATGGCGATCAACAAGATCCAGAACCGGGCGCTGCATGAGCTGGTGGATCCCACGCTCGGGTTTGAGTCAGATCAGAAGGTGAGGAAGATGATTAATGCGGTGGCGGAGCTGGCGTTTCAGTGTTTGCAGAATTTGAAGGATATGAGGCCTTCCATGGAGGAAGTGGTGGAGACGCTGAGGGATATAGAGAGCGATGGGCAGCATAAGAGCAAGGCGGAGGTGTTGGATATTTCTGGAGCTGACGATCTTGGGTTGCTCAAGAATGATCTGCCTCCGACTTCACCTGATTCTAATTTGGCAAGCAAGTCTACAACTTCAACTTCTAGCAATTCAGTGGTGATCTGACCTTCTTTCTTTATTTCATATTTTATGGCAGAAGGAGCAGCTAATCTACGTATTCTTAGTCTCTAGTTTCTTTCATCTGCTGGAGTGGTTAGCTAGGAGTGGATATGTATATAGAGAGATAAGTTTTACGCTGTTTACCATTTTCATGTTTGAAGGAGTTAGTTTTAAATTATTCTTTTATTTTTTTCTTCCTATTTTGATCTGTTTTGAGACTATAACATAATGGAAATATGACTGAACCCAAAACCTTATGATTTAAGTACACCGATTGTGGAAATCCAAAAAGATTAAAAAAAAAAACCCATAGAAGAATGAAATACGGCCAACAAATCTGATTTTACAGAGTTATCTATTACAGTCATATATATATATATAGAGAGAGAGAGAGAGAGAATCACTTTATCAATTAGGAATTATGGGCTCAGGATGAAAATAAATGAGCTGAGAAAGTGGTCAAAGACCTTATTGCAAGGCGAGAATGCACTCGTCCATGAAGCAGTCTGGATGAATTATCAAGTTTTTTCCTTTTCTCTCTGATGCTTTCACTTGTTCTTTTAGGCCATTATCCCTGTGATTAGGAAGTTTTTCTTCTTTTATTTTGATTTCTCCCCTCTTCTGTGATTAGGAAGTTTTTCTTCTTTTATTTTGATTTCTCCCCTCTTTATGTAAATTTTCCTTCAATCACGTTCTTGTTGAAACTGTTAAGCGTAACTGGAGTTGAAATTTCCATTAAGCAAAGTCCAATTGTGCTTTGTCATTTGAGTAAATTCAATTAATTTATACTATGTATAGGATACATCTCCATGTATACGATTGTCACCAAATCTTTAGGTACACTTCTTGTTTGGTCAGGAGCGGTAATTACTTTATCAAAAAAGAACATGAGGCAGGTGAAAAGCCTCAACAGGAAAAGAAGTACACCCTCTGCAATGGTTTATCTCGCAATTTTAGCAAATTACACCAACACAAGTTTAAAAGTTTGGAGAAGTCTCGTTAGGATAAGATTTGAGTGGTCAAACAATTTCAGAACTATTTCTGAGTCAATAATCAGCCTGCATATTCTGAGTCAAAATATACATTAACAAAAGAAATAAGCCTGAATCATAATTAACTCAGACTTATAGAAAATTTAAAACACTAATATGCAAGGTATATCTCAATGGTCTTAGAGCTTGAGCTTCAAAGCCCTTGACTCAGATCCCACCTGACCTTCATTTCAACATTTATAAATCCTAGTGTTTCTCCAGCAGCATGTGGGAGGAGCTTTGAAAACCCAAAATCTACGTTGTGGTATTAGCAGTGGTGGAAGATTCTAGTTCTAATCTTGCAGGGGATGATGGTATGACAGGTTTTGGAGGCATTTCCAACAAGTCCAGTCTGCTTTAAATTTCTAACATATCAATTACTCTACTCATTGGAGGTCTTTGACTTGGAAATATTTGTATACACCACAAGGCCACAATGGTCATTCTCTTTGCAATATCATTTTCGTCCATGTTATTGGCCCCATTACATATCAAACTGCTGTCTTGCTCAATTTGATCATAAATATAATCTGGAAAATATTTATCAGTTCAATAGTTGGTTTCAACATTCATGTTCTTTCTCCCTCCAACCATGTCTAATAGCATCATCCCATAGCTATAAACATCAGACTTATGTGAAACTCCTCCTATGTTTCTATTCCAAACTACTGGAGCAAGATATCCAATAGTTCCTCTTGCTTCTGTAATTGAAATGATGCTCTCTTTTTTTGGACATAGCTTAGCAAGACCAAAATCTGATATCTTGGGACAAAAGCTTTCATCTAAAAGGATGTTATGAGGCTTTATATCAAAATGTAGAATTCGGGTCTTGCATCCTCTATGCAAATATTCAAGTCCTCAAGCAATCCCAATTGCAATTTGGTATATCTTTTCCCCAGTCAAGCATAGACTATTTTTATCTTCGTTGTTGTGAATGAACTTGTCAAGAGATCCATTAGGCATAAATTCATAAATGAAAGCCTTTTGTTTGCCTTCAAAACAAAACCCGAGAAGGGTAACAAAATTTACATGGGAAGTCCTACTGATGCTGGCAACCTCATTGATAAAATCTTCTCCATTCTCTTTTGATGCCTTCAATAACTTAACAGCAATAGGGTGGCCATTGAGTAGTTTTCCTTTGTATACAAAACCATAGCCACCTTGTCCCAATTTATCTTTAAAAGAGTTGGTCATTTTCTTGATATCTGCAAATTTATATCTTGTGAGAGCTAGATTAACATGATTTCAAATGAAGGCTTCAATATTTTGGTCAACCTTAGATGTCTTGCCTAATCCTATTCTTCGCCTCCATGATTTGATTTTACAACAACAATTAGCCTTACATAAAAGCAGCCGTCCAATTACTTCACTAATGACGACAGCACTAACAACACTTGATGGTAATGGCTTTCAGTTAATACAATTGTAAAAGAAACTATTATAGTGAAGCACAAAGTAAGTTAAGAAAAAAACTAAAAGCAGATCTATTACCTACAATGACTTTATTTATTATGGCAGTCCTCCCTGCTCCAGCAACCATACATGGAAAGAAAAGTGGGGTTAGATACTTACTAGATTCTGTATATGAAGAAAGAACAACAAAGGATACATGTATAATAAGTTTTCCAAATTAGCCATAGGAGATTATGATATTTAGATGAATGCATTAACATGAACACCAACTTTTGAGATGAGTTGTTTCATTACAGGAGCAGCATAATTTATATATATATATATATATCAAGACCATAGTGTCCACCACTTATTTACATAGTACTGAAAACCAGGTTTAAGTGCAATCCATTTCAAGGTAAACGCCCATCTTTAAAATATGAGTGGTAATTCGTTCACAACAAGCTAGTTTAATTTCATTATCTTGCAATATAAGTATGGAATCTCCATCTGATGGGGTTGTACTGTAGTTAGATTATACAGAAAAGAAACATTAGGTGTGATGCGAGCATCATGCTCAGTAATGGTGGCATCACAATGATAGTGCCGGGCAACACCTAAATTGCCTTCTTCACTTCACTATTGTTTCTTTGGATGGCCCTACTCTGTTTGGCTATAAGGTGATAGATAAGGAAGACATGCTTGACTGGATGACTTACAAGTCAATGCAAAGACTTTGGTGACATCTAAAATCTCCAAAATACCCTCCAGATTAAGTAGTTTACACCCCAATAATTGCCCTGATTCAGTAATCTTGCCTGAGCAAATCATTTTCTTTACTTTTATGTTATTTTATTAATTGTGGCCCTAAGCTATTATAAATGGTTGGGATTAATTTTGCTGAGCAAGAGTTCAAGTTGACTTGAACGTTCATGAAGAAAATTTGTGCATAGTTTGTGCTCAACACAGTGAAGAACCATGTACCTTGATAAGGAATATTCAAACTCAAGTATGAATGGTGAACAAAACTGACAAGGAATGTATTACAAAGGAAAAACACAAAACAAGAGAGAGGATAGAAAGAATTCTAAGCAAAGAAATGTCAAATCAATTCTGAGAAGCAAACAAAATGTGGGATACGTCCCTTGACCCATTCCAATTATAGGTAGACACAAGGCCTTTCAAATGAAAACTTGGGCTTGGTGAGAGTTTAAACTTTAATCCCACTTGAATTCAAATTAATTCATAGCATCGCATGATTTGTTGACAGAAAAATGGAAGTACAAAATAAAACTTTTAATGAAATAACTTGAGATAAAAATAATATTTAGGATTTATATGGAAAAATCATTATTTAAAAATAATTTTATTAAAAATTATAGTGAACATTTTTGAAAAATGATTTTTCATTTTTCTTAAATTACAAGTCTCCGATACTTTTTAAAATATTGATCTATAATCTTAAAACACATTAATAATTGAACAATAATTTATCAGGGTTTAGGACAACATTTTAATTTGGTTTAGTCTAAGACAACTAGATTGATATTTTTGCCACTAAAAAAAGAGCCTACTCACATTTAAGTACAATCAAAATATTGGTGATGTTGGTGACGGTAACAAAGTTGAAAATGATAATCATGTTAACATTGTTATGTTTAGTTTATGTTTTGTGTAATGCTTTATCTTGAGTGAAAGAAAAAGGACTGATGAAGGATTGAATTCGGATCCTCTCCTTTGCTTTCCATATGCTTGCCTCCTTTATCCCAAAACTATGTAGTTTTGGAGTAAAGGATGGGGCGGACCGGAATGACAAAGTAGAATTGGGAACAGGCCTTTACCTTTAAGCGTGTGTTTAGTTGGGTTTGATTTTTGACAATAAATCCTTATTAAGTAAGTCGAGATAAAACTCCTCTCACATATTTACCTCGTATACTGTGAATTATGATTTATAAGTACTTATTGTCTAAAAATAAACTATTTCAAACGAACACTAAGTCTTATTGAAGGAAATCAAAAACAGTTTTTTTTTTAAAGAGAAAAGCCCTCTACCCCATCTTTCTCAAACTTCCGAAAACACACATTGGCCTTGAGCTTGAGCACTCCACCAAAAACTTCACCTTCCTTCTCCATTTTCGTCGCCAGTGACTCTCACCTCCATCACCGTCATCGCTAGCAACAACCCTTCTTCTTCCACCCTCCACCACAGCCATGAGATTCAAGCTTGAGGTTGAGAAGGTGCGCAGCAGAGATGATTTTGGGGAGCTTCTTCACTTATTCTCACCACCGTCGCACCACCATAACCTCCATCCTCACACCCACCAATGTTAGCTGTCTAGCTTTATCGCAAGCATACGGGTCGCAAATAATATAAAAAGATTGTTCCCATGAAGACTAAAGAAAAAGAAAGTGAGCTAGTTATAGCAATTATATTCTTAATTAGGTTGAGCAAAATTCAATTTTTGTTTTAATTTGTTTAAGAACAGATTTATTTGAGAATTCTAAGGTTAAGATTTTCTTCAAGATCGGAGGAAACTAGGATTATCTATCCCCTATCTATTTCATGAACTAATTAATTTACCTTTAATAAGCAATCAAACGAAGATATGTATTTGTCTAAGATTCAAAAGTATTCGATAATAGTTTCTTGAGTCAAAACCAAATATTTATCCTAATAAACTAATAAATCTCTTGTATTAATTTATAAGGACTAACTTTAAACACCAATCTTAATCTGACAATGTTAGGTTAATAATTATATCTCTATGATACTAACAAATCATCCGTTTAATATCTAAATTTCAAGTCTAACATGGGTAGTTCTACACTTAAGTTATCTTTCTCAAGATTAATTTAAATAAACAAGACAACTAAATGGTGATCAGGCATTTAGAGACATTAAGAGCAAGATAAAATCAATACAAAAACTTCATTCGATGCAAAAAGAGAATAAATAAATAATTCAAGCAGATCTATTACCTACAATGACTTTATTCTTTATTGCAATCCGCCTTGTTCCAGCTATTATGCACAGAGAAAGCAAAGTAGGGTTAGGGACTTACTAGAATTTGAATATGTAGAAAGAACAAAACAATTGATACAGAAAGAAAAAGTTATCCAATTTAGCCATGGGAAAGTCTGATATGCAGATGAATGCATTAACGTTACCACTAACTTTTAAGATGAGTTGTATCCTTACTGCTTTACTTGGATGGGGAGAAAATATGAGAGGAAAGAAAACTACGGAGTAAAATCAGAGGGGAATGAACTTTTCTCCTCCTTGGATGAGCGAGAAAATGTGAAAGAAAGGAAAATATGGAGGAAGATGGGTGTGGGTCCCATACTCCCATGCCCCATTTTATTCCCAAATTTGCTGTCCGTAAATAGAGAGATTTTGAGGGGGAACATGATTTGAGTGTTCGCGTGTTAAGACCTCTCATGGTCGCCGTTCGTCTCGCCGTGGCCGTCTTTTTTAGGCATCGTCTTCGGTCGCTCCCAAGCCCTAATCTCTCTTATTTTTTTAATTTTGTTTTCGACAAGGGGAAATAATTGAAAGATGGAGGACTATAGATTAGTATTAATTGGCTTTGGGAATTCAGGGTTAGTAATTGCTAGATTGATGGCTTTTCTGATAGGCGATTTTCTCATCGCGGTAATCTCACTATCATTGCTGGATTTGACAATGAGCAGTGGAGCATCGTGAAGAAGGCGGCAAGGGTTGATGGCCTTTTTTTCTTTTATTCTTTTTTTAACAAAAATGCTATTGGAACCTTTGATCAGTTGAAGGTATAAATTCCTATCCTAATAAAATATTGAATTTTAGTTTCTTCAATGTACTGTAAATATTTTTGTCCAAAAAAAATGTATTGTAAATATTGTATTTAGTAATTCATCTACTTCCTTTTATTTTATTTTATTTAAAAAATTATCCACTTTTTATAATTTTTACCTAGTAAAACAACTTTCTTTGGGGAATTATTTGGTTTCTTTGTTAATTGTTATAAGAAGTGCATTTTAGTCATTCTCAATCTTACTCATTTTCTTTGCTCTCCGTCTTCTCTCACCTATACAAGTATAAGGGGTGATAATAGTTTCTTTTCAGTTTTCTCTTTTTCACATTTTCATTCCTCCTAACTTTTTTTTATTTTTTTCCAAGTAAATGGTACAGGAACAGGAGCGGAAGAATATACTACTTATGGATTTTAATATAGGACTAGGACCTACTTCATGAGTTAATTTTAATTTTAAGTATAAAATTTATTTTGTATATTTATCAATCTTTATTTTATTTATCCTGTCTCAATAATAATCAATAAAAAAGAGAAAATGAGAAAATTTTTTTAAAAAAATGATTATAATATTTTAAAAAATACATATTATATTAATTAATTTTTTAATTTAATTAAAATAGATAAATATATCTTATTTTAAGGGGTGGAGCGCCTATTCATCCAGTCCATAGCGTCTCCCACTTTTTGCACAGTACTGAAAATCGGGCGCGAGTGTGATCCATTTCAAGGTAAACCCCATATTTAAAATTTTAGTGTTAACTCTTTCACAACAAGCTCGTTTAATTTCATTACCTTGCAATATACTGTAAGTATGGAAGCTCCATCTGATGCTGTTTTAGTGCTCGTTTGGAATAGTTTATTTTTGAGTAATAAGTGCTTATAATTCGTGATTTACGGTATACAAGGTAAATATATGAGATGAGTTTTTTTTCGGCTTATGTAATAAGGGCTTATTTCCTAAATATAAGCTCTCCCAAACATACTAATAGTTAGATTATGCAGAAAGAAATATTAGGAGTGATGCGAATGATAAGAGAGAAATTAAATTAAAAAAACAGAAAATAATGCGAACAGAAAAAAGTTGCCATAACATGGCAACCCTACGACATCATTCCCCGGAGAAACAAACAGAGGCATAGGCGGGAAAAATTTAAAAAAAAAAAAAAAGCTACTACGTTAGTGGACAGAGCAGAGCAACATTATTCACACTGCCGGTGATCGACACATCGCAGAAGGCAACAAAAAGAAAACCAAAATATTTATGCCAAACCATATTTCCAGAGCAATGAAAAAATTCAACCCACAGAACAGAGACCACACTACAGATGGGAGATCGACAGAGCACAGCTTACCACGCTAAATAAGAAACCTCCGGAGATCAGATTGACCACGACATAGCAGCTTGAAGATGTCGCCGGGCAGAGACCACACACCTGAGCCAAGATCGACAGAGCAGAGCTTATGGAGCAAAAGAAGACAACGCCAGATACCAGATCGGCGGACGAGAGAGCACTTCTTTTACTCGCGAGCCACACAGCACAAAGCAGAGACAAGATTGACAGAGCAACGAAAAACCTTTGCCGATTTAGAGTTGCATAAACAGATTGCCCACCATTATAGAGTCAAAAGCTCCCAACGGCACTCAAGAACACTCCGCCGGACTTCAACACCAGGTGGCTAAGCTGAACATCGATGGAAATGACGAAAAGAAAATCAGACCCACCGCCGAAAAAAGTTAGGACGACCAATAACACAGGTGAAGACAAACAGCTGAAGCGAACATGCTCTTTAGGTTCAACGATTTGTGGCCACTAAGAGAGGTGAAGAGAGATCAGAGTTGCGAGCAGAGGCAGAGAGAGAGAGAGAGGAATATATGGGTTGTTCAGACACAATTATTACAGGTCAACAGTCATAAATTTGACCCAATGTGGAGAAGCCAATCACAAAAAGCAACTTCATGTGGGTTAAGGTAAAAGTGGCTTTTCATGTGTTAAGCCCTTTTCATGATAAGCTTAATCAAATACACAGTTTACCCAAACCTAATTTCAGTAGGGTTTTTCGGTCCAAATCGTGTTAATGGGTGGCTCAAGAAAACATCTTGAGGCATGCCAAGTAAAATCATATTCGTTTTTCTTCTATTTTTTTTAACACCAGCTATATGCAAACAAATTGGAAGTGCTCTTGCAATTAATTCAATGATGCTAAAAGTGAATTTGGCAAAAGATTGTAAACAAAGGTAAAAATATCACCACTTTAACTCCTTGCGCATGAGTTCAGCAAAAGAAGTGTGGCCAAATTCAAAAATGCAGAGCAAATAGCAACAAGTGTATCACAATAGTGAGTGATTGAAAACTGATTTTGATAGCCAATTCAAGTGCTTGTGACAACCAATTATCAAATTCCTACCAAAATTCAAAAACAAATTTCAGTAATTGCTAATACTACGAGTAGATGCCAGTAGCCACCTCAGTTGTCCATATGCTGATTAATCAAAACAGAGTGAAAAATCAAGTTCCACACCATGATAAATTTGATTTCAGTTCCCAAAGTCTTAAGATCAAGAACTTCAACGAACTAAACAAATCAGGCCACAGTCCAGAATCACAAGCTCAAATCAAACTTCCACACAAGTTTAACAAGAGTGACAGAACTAACATACAAACAGAAAAAGTAAACCAGAAATTTCTACTACTATTTTTATTAGAAGTTTCATATTATTTTCTTTTTTTTTTTCCATTTTTTCAGGCCCAAGAGATTGCTAGGGAACCTCAACAAGTAAGGCTCCCCGGCAACGGCGCCATTTTGATAGAGCTTGTCATTAAACCTACCAAAAATACTAAGCTAACTATAATATAGTAATTGTCACGCCTTTATCTCAATTTCAACCTTTTTCAGAGTATTCGCGGAAAACGATATGCGGTTCGGTAGGCAACACAGGAATAACATAACTATACTGATAATATGTGCATGATTACAGAAATTCCCCTCAGGGATTCGTACTTGATAATTACAATTAGTGTAGCCGCACAGAGCTACTAAGGTGTCTAAACTCATCCCAGTGAAACGGTGACCTCTTCCCGTCTTCATTCCACTACTATAATCCCCTCGTACAGTACTCTGCATTGTTGTTTACATATCTTCTGTCGTCTCCTGTCTAAATTGTTGGTAGGGGAGGGTGAGATTCGAGAGAATCTCAGTAGGAAACAGATACCATAATGTATGCATGATTGATGCTATGTGTATGACATGTTAGCTTTATCTAGATGTATGCCCCATAATGACATTTCTGCATGCTCAATGTTTCATACAACAAGACTATGGCAACAGCGAAAACAGAAACAGAGCTTCATTTATTCGAATATGCTCTACACAATCAAGTAAAGCAATCACATACATCATTACACAAGCAAAGATATCAAATACATGCAAGTAAGGTAAGTCCCCTACCTTAACCCTTTTCCGTCTCGAAACGCGTGCCTCGTAAAGCGTGCCAACAGCTCGACCTCCATATTCCATCCTACAATTTCAAATGTACTATTTAGATACTTCCATAGTGTTTCTGGGGGTTATATGAGTCTATCTTGAAAAATTACTAAAATACCCCTGGGGATCCGCCCGGCCCCACTGTACCCGGTCCGGCTGTACTTTTCTCGAAATTCTAACCTGGGCTATCCTGACATATTTTCGCCCAAGGAATCCATTTCCGGACTCGGAATTATCAAATTCAATGTCAAATTATGAAATTGCCCTTGGCAGCCCTACTTTTAGGATTTTAGGAGCGTTTCCGTAATTATGCTTTCTCGGCCTTTTCCGAAAAAATGCCCAATTGTAACCCCACCTAATTTTCGTTCCTGAACTGAATGGAACCATCAAATCATTGAAAATCCAACTCTAAGACCCATTTATAGCCCAGACCGAAATATATGGGTTTTCCAGGGAAAATCGGGGTTTTTCGGTTTCGGCTCCGTAAACATGTTCCTTTCTACTCCTAACCACTTTATTGACTATTCCATTAGGTTACAACTATCATTTAGTATCAATTTGGGCAGCATAAAAGCCCCCACAACCCATTTTCATAAATTAAAACCAACGGCAATCCGGCAAAATTTCACCGATTAAATTGCCCACAACAGCTAGAATAGTCAATATACAAGAGTTTGGAAGTTACCTGAAGCTCCCACTGGCTTTTCCTCTTCTTGGCTGAAAACCCTAACCTTCCCAACTCCAAAAATCTTGCCTCAAACACCTCAAACAACATAGAAGATAAGCTTAGGAGAAGGAGTATACACGTTAGGTACGAATTTACCGAAGAAATCGACCTATTTTGTGAGTTTTCTCCTCTCCTTCTCTCTCTAAAATCTCAACTTTCTCTCTCTCCAAATACTGAACTTCACGTCAGAAATGAGGCTTGGAGGAAGGAGGAGCTTATTTATAATATATATCAATTTAATTAATTCATTTCCTCAATTTCGGATTTTTTACAAAATTCTGGCAGATTTCTGCCCAAACTTTGAAAAATCATAACTAATTCTAGAAAAATTGAATTAGAGTGATTCTAATGTCTGTAGAACCCTTATTGAGTCTAGTTTTGAGGAAAAATATAGACTTTTGCTTTCTGGAATCACAAAATTCCCAGAATTTCAAACTTTGCATATTGTTCCAGAAATTTCATAGTTTTTCTGTGATGACTTCAAAAATTCATATCTTTTTGTGTATAGCTTTAATTGAGTCATATTACATATCAAATCAAAGCTTAGGATATCTAATTTTATCCTAAAAAGTTTCATAATTTTTCCTTATCATTTGATGAGTCAAAATCACATGACAAGCTCACTACCTCATAGGCGATTTCACCGAAAACGTAATTATATTCTCCAAAATTCACCATTTTACTTTCTTAATACCCCAAAGATATTAGAAATATTAGAGAATATATTTGAGACACCTGCTAAACTGGGGCTTAGCAATCCGCTTAATTTAGGCTTATTCCCAAGCCTTCAATCCCAAATTTCGGGGTATTACAGTAATAACTAGCCTAGGTCATTCTTCTCTAAGGAGCCTAATGGATGCTAAAGTTCCTGGCAAATCTAATGAGCTACAATTTAAGAAAATTATTACAGCAAAGAGGCAGCATTTGTGAGATTTAATTGCTGAATAAAAGTCCTCAACTATTCTTTCTATAATTTTCTGGTTTATTTAGATGAGATGAATAAACCTTTCCTAGAACAATAACTCTGCCATCATAGCTAAATAGGATATGGAGCAAATTCATATTTGAATCCAAAAATGCAACAAATCAGATGCAATGTGATAGAAAATTCCAAAGATATAATCAAACGATTCATACTATGAGTTTATCAATCTAATCACTATCAAATATCAAACAAATATTTGAGAGTAATCAAACCTACACGAAATCAAGGAATACAACGTCTATCACAGTCACAATCGAATCTATCTATATTTCAGAAGCGTAAATATAAAATTCCTCTTATCAACGTCCAAAGCTAAATATACAAACGTATACACCAGCTCAGAACATAGAAGAAGAAGCTCCCAATGAGCTTTTTAGCTCCGGCATAGATCATAGCTCCAGGTAACAATTGAATCAGCCACGCATGGAGAGAATTTCAGCTCCAATGAGCTTCAGTCCCGCTTTAACCATAAAAGCCATCGGAGACTAGAATCGGTCTCTGGAATCGCGATTTGAATCCCAATGGTTGAGAGAATCCGAGAACTCAAAGGGGGAGGTGACGAAATGAATGAGAGATGAATGAATGTGTCTCTCTATCTCCAGAAAAAGGGAAAGTCGAATCCAAGCTGAGTTCTAGGCCACGAAAATATTTATGTTCAGACCCCAGCAACATTCTGCTCTTTGTTCTGAAGTCCTTCTCAGCTTTTCACCTAGAACTTGCGAACTTTTTGTACTTTTCAGTGTAGTCCCTTATCCTATTTTCAGCTTCGTTACTCTCATTTCTCCAAAAAGTTCCCTACAAAACAATTCATACTAATGTAATATCATTTGTTCCACAAATCAAATACTTAGGAGAAATTATAAAATGTAACAATCAAGCTCTTTTAATTACTAATTCCATAAGATCACTATTAATCACAATTGATCATAACAAGTGCATTTCAAATATATAATCCCAATAAAATCTCTCAAGAAGCTATGAAAACACATGCTAAAATCAGGACTTGTCAATAGCGCGATTGCTAGTTTTGCCTCTAAAAAACAGAGCCTACTCACAATTAAGCACAATCAATATTATTGAGATTGATGATTGTGGTAAAGCTAAAAATGATAATCATGTTAATATTACGGCTAATGTTTAATGTTTAGCTTGTGTTTTATCTTTGGTAAAAGAAAAGGACCAATGAATTGGATGACTGGAAATAAGCCATTTGTTGAGGCGTTCATGTCCTTTTATCCTGTTGAAGGCAATCAGATTGACTAAAAGGTATCTATATACTCTAAACAATATGCAATAATCACAGCTCAAGCGCAGCATATATAGCTAAGTATAAATTTGGGCAATAATGACTGAAAACTCTCTGATCTTTAAATAAAGGGAGAAGCAGGTGAAGAAGAGCTTAACAGAAGAACCATCAGTGTTATACTGCACACGAAACCCTTTACCCAAATCATCTAGAAGGTCTTGAGGTTGCACACCAGTTTGTTTTGAAACCGGCACCTGAATATGAATTCTGCAATTGCTAACAAGGTAGGGGAGATTCAAGAAATCACCTGACTATTTCATCTGTTCATCAGCTCAAATCCCTGGTGCCTCGGTGGGTCTCCTGACAAATAAAGAAAAGCTTAACCCTCCACAGTTTTTACGTCAACTGTTTTTTCGGAAAAAAAGAATAAGGATGTGGAATGATGAAGGGTACATTATAAATTTTTTAAAAATATATTTGTATTTTAATTTGTAATACATTTTAATAAAAAGTTAAAAATAATTATTACTTACGTTTTAAAATATAAGATATAGTTAAATTTTTTTTAAAGAGTAGTTTATAAAATAAAGGATTAAGGTGCACCCAGTATTTTAAACTATTTTTTATAGTACAATCAGCACCCTAAAATATTTAAAAGTACAATTTTACTTCTCATATAATAAAAATAGAGCAATTATCACCTATAGGCTGACAGAATCTAACTCCCGTTATCTCTTACATGCTGTTCATCATCCTCATCAAGCCAGTAGAGGAGGACTTTGGACAGAGGTTACGTCGGACCAAAGGATGTTAGTATTTGAGGTTGAATGCCGCCTAGAAGCAGAGCCATTGACGAGGGAATGGATCATTACAGACTACATAGAAGATATGGTGTGAGTTTTGAATAAAGCTACGGACTTGAGCATGTTTTGTGAGTTGTCTCAGGCTCTCAGCTCTGCAACAGTTGCCACACGGCTTTTGCCTCCACGAGTTCGATTTTCACTCTCATCATGAAATTTTGAAATTTTTGGAATCCTTGAAGATAGATTCATGGGTACATTTATACAGTTCTCGTTTCCACTTGAAACCCTTACCTTCACGATGTTCTTCTTCATCTCTAACTACCATCCTCATCTTGTTCCCTTCCATATAACATCTACTTTTAACCTTTCCTCCTCTTTTTTTTTTTTTTTTTTGGAGAAATTTTCCACTTTTCCTCCTCATCCTTCCCTTATCAGGAAATTGGATTTCATTCAACAGCTTTTTGAGAGTTGAGAACTTGAATGGAATGGGACACAGTCTTCTAGCAGAGGAACAATCTTATTTAACAAGGGACTTTAGTGCTTATATGAAAACCACTTAGATTTATCTCTCAGAAACTTTTTTCATTGTACAAATCGTCAAGGTTTCAAGGAGATAGATTCATAGGCACTTTCCTTGCGTTTTGCATCACCCAAAGTATCTTCTTGACAGCCTTTTCATAGGGAACCAATTCTCTCTGATTCTCAACCCTCCTCCTTCTCCTCTTCTTCTCTCTTCTCTTCGATTCAGAAAAGTGTTTGAAAATGTTAGATTTTTTTCTTGACCCAGGCGTCTGGTTTGATGAGGATATGAACAGTAACGTGAGAGATAACGGAAGCAAGATTCCGTTAGTCTATGGGTGATAATTGCTCCAGTTTTATTATATGAGGGGCAAAATTGCACCCATAAATACCTTAGGGTGTTAATTGCACCATAAAAGATAGTTTGGGGGTATTAGATGCACCTTAATCTTAAAATAAAATACACTCAGCCATCATTTGGATTAGTGGTGAACAATTAAAATAAATTCTATGATTTGAAATTTGAGAAACCAGCAACAAAATGATAGTAAATTTAAAAGGGCAAATATTATATTAACATTTTCTTTATTTATATGTCAAGGGTATAATCAGAATAAACGCAGATTATGTTTAAATTTTTATTAAAATGTCTTTTAAATTGAAACAAAAATATTTTAAAAAATCTATAATGCATATTTCATCTGTTTATCAGCTCATCCTTAATTTTTATTAAAAAAGTTGACTTAAATAGAAGTAAGCTAGGGAGGATTCAGTGTTTTTTTTAAAAAAAATTTGTGAGAAGACCCACCAAAGCACTCGGGATTTACTCATGAGAGGATTATAGTTCATTCCACTTTTTCAGTTTTCACCAAGGTAATCAAAGTCGAACTAATTATTGAATTAGTCGGGGTACTGGGTCAAAGGTTAAGGGTTAGTGGGTCAAATCAGAGTCAAATTGGAGCTAACCCGGGGCTAAACCGATGAGAAATAAAGATTTTAGGATTATTAATATGAAATTCTAAAAAAAAAAAAAATTAAAAAATTGAGTTTTTAAAATAAAAAAAATCAGATTGGGCCGGTCTACTGCTTGGTTTGATAGTTTTCAGTTCGGACCGACTGGTCCAGTCCGGGTCTGGTAAGCATGATTTTCACTACCCTACGCATTCTGTCTCCATCTCGAGGTGAAATGACGTCATTTTATGGCAGCGGACAATAGCGGCGGATGGTTTTGGCAAAGGAGAGAAGCCAGATCCTACTTTTGCACCTAAGAAACCTATGAAAAGGGAAAGCCACCTAACCTGTTTAAGAAAATCAAACACTACCATAAAAAGAAATTAGGATAATCAGTTTGTGACCCTAAACTAGAAGCTGAGAAAAAGAAAACATACTGTGGGGCTGCAACAATGGTTCCGGTTTTGGTGCCCCTAATTGGTCAGGAAAAGAAAACCCATGTTGATCATAACTTTGATTGGGACAGAGACATGTGAACCCCCGAAACTTACATTGTACCCACATCTTCCACCTGAATTTCTGCAATCTTCACACTGGCCACCTTAAGTCAGTTTCCATTTAACCTCAAAACCTTGTGCTATAACATCACCAGGATCTATGGCATCCTCCACGAAACTTCTCGCTGCCACCCCAGGAACAGGAACTGTGATACTAATTCCGCATCTCAGAGCGCTCTCGTTAAAGTATTTCTCACCGATCAACGAAAAGAATGCTTGACGAGGATTACCATGTACGAGGCAGTCAAATTTCATAACAGTTGATAGATTCACAGGAGGACGCGTGGATTCTGAAGTATCGCAGTCATATAATATGGTAGAGTTGACATCATTGGAAGTGTAGTTAAGGAAAGAATAATCCAACGTTATGTTGTTGAATTCATTCGGACATTTGGTGCCCCATAAATCCATTCTTGCTACTTTAAGAATTCTTGTGTTTGAATGGACATTGATGACACGAAAATTCTTAGATGCCATGTTGATAGTAACATTGTCTCCTTCACAATCTAGGTTGAACCTTGGATGCCCACAATACTGAGGTGTGAATCGAACCAGAATGGGTAACTAAGGTTGGTGATGTTTTCGCAGCTAAAGGGCCTGCAAGCTAAGAATTGTTCATCAGAAATATGTCATGAAAGGGCTTGAGACTATTGGAGAGAATAACCTAAGAGACTAAGAATCCAAATACAAATGATGGGCTTAGGGAAGAAAGGCCACTGCTGCCACGTAGAAGTAACAGATATCGCGGGACCACCTGGAAAGTGCGTGAAGGTGCAGAACAAAAGAAGAATTGGCATAACAGAAAGGAAGTGAAGAATTATGAAGATTTCTCTCTGAAATTCTCTGTTCCCCCTTGATGATTTCTCTTATTATTTCCTTTTGTTTTTGATTCCGTCATTACAGTACTGCTCTTCAGCTGAATTTTATGTTGAATGATGCAATTAAGGATTCTCGGTAACCGCTGCTTCATTTGATTTGAATAATCTACAGAGATAGATTGCAATCCTATATAACTGTTTATCTCACAATATTGGCAAAATACTGTGGGAACAAGATAATGAAGAAGACAAGTTGAAGGAGAAGAACACAAGGAGGACCCATGTGCCGTACGATTGCCACGATAATAATATCTGTGTTTTGGAATGGCCAACAGCTGTCACGGGAATGTAAATCAAAGTCAAACTAAAACCTCTTCAAGTAATTTGCCTAATGAGGCTTATGATTATACTATAGTAATTTGACTCATTGATGGGCTGTTGTGAGTCCCACGTCAGGAAGTGTCACAAGTATAATGTGATTTATAAGTTTAAAGGGTTTTCCCCTCTCAATAGGTTAGTCTTTTGGGATGAGCTCTCCCTTTGGGTTTGTGATAATTACATTGGTGCTTTCATTGAGAGCCCGATGTTCACGGAAAGGGCTACCCACGGAGGGTTTTGACCGGCAAGAGGTCGAGTGAAGTGCCCTGGTATGGAACCACCAGGGACGTCAGTTCTTAAAGGGGTCACTATGTTATGAGTCTCACATTGGGAAGCCTCAAAATAGTAGTGTGGTTTATAAGTTCAATGGGCTCTCATTTCTAATAGATTAGTCTTTCAGGATGTGCTCTCCCTTTGGGCTTGTGATCATCACAAGGACACATAAATTAGACATGTCTCATATATCCATCAGCTTCCACCTACTGATTTGGATTAATACGAATACTATGACACAGAAAATATGGAAGTAATTACCAATCCATGCGTAAGACCAAACTTTTATATAAAATAGTGGGGTATGACCAATTTCTTTTTTCTTTTTTCTTTTTAAAAAGCATAAGGCAGGTGAATTTAAGACGAAAGTTTATGGAAGAAATGTTCTCTATATTATTACTTATTTTGAAACAATTATTTTCCCGGTAATATTTTGTCATTTGTGGATAGATATTAAACAAATTAAAACGAGTTTTATATACTAACTATACCCATCAAATGTCATTTCAAAATGCCGACCAAATATATATTCCTTATTTCGTAGTCATATGGTCAAAAGTCAAGGCTTCGATCAATTTCATTTCTTAAACTGCGCCATCACTTGCATCTTAAATATTTGTAATAGTATTTGCAATTACTGGAATCAAGTTCAAACTGTTAGATGGTAGCAATAAGATTAAAAATGATGAACAATCCCAATGGAACACTCGCTGATCATCTTCATGGCAATCGAGCAAAGGCACACTACCTTGGATATATAAGAATGAACATAGCCATTGAAATTGCAACTGCTTTGGCATACCTTCATGCCTCAGATAACATCCACAGAGATATTAAAACCAACAACATCCTTCTGGACAATCATTTTGTTGTCAAAGTTGCAGACTTTGGACTATCCTGTTTCTTCCCGGACCATGTCACCCACATTTCCACAGCTCCACAAGGAGCTCCAGGCTATGTTGATCCAGGGGACCATGAATGTTATCAGCGAACTAATAAAAGTGATGTGTATATATAGCTTTGGTGTGGTGCTGATTGAGCTGATATCATCGTTGCCAGCTGTGGACATCACGCGGCATCGACATGAGATCAATCTGTCCACCATGGCTATCAACAAGATCCAGAATCAAGCGTTGCATGAGCTGGTGAATCCTACACTCAGGTTCAAGTAGGATCAGAAGGTGAGGAAGATGATTAATGCGGTGGTGGAGCTGGCGCTTCAATGTTTGCAGAATTTGAAGGACATAAGGTCTTCTATGGAGGAAGTGGTGGAGACGCTTAGAGATATGGAGAGAGATGGGAAGCGTAAGAGCAAGGCGGAGGTGTTGGATATTTCTGGAGATGATGATGTTGGGTTGCTCAAGAACGATCTGCCTCTGACTTCACCTGATTCTAATTTGGCAAGCAAGTCTACAACTTCAAATTCTAGCAATTCAGTGGTGATCTGATCTTCTTTCTTTATTTCATATTTTACGGAAGAAGTAGCAGCTAATCTACGTATTCTTAGTCTCTAGTTTCTTTTATCTGCTGGAGTGGATATGTATATAGAGAGATAAAGAATTTTACCCTGTTTACAATTTTCATGTTTGAAGGAGTTAGTTTTAAATTAGTCCTTTATTTTTCCTTCCTATTTTGATCTGTTTTGAGACTATAACATAATGGAGATATGACTAAACCCAAAACATTTCGGTTTAAGTACACCCAATGTGATAATATCCAAAAAGATAAAAAGAAGTAACCCCATTGAAGAATGAAATAATGCCAACAAATAAGATTTTACAGAGTTATGTACAACAACAGTCATATCTTCATTCAAGATGTAATCTTAAAGGGGAAGACATGACAGGTTTTTGTGGCATTTCCAATGAATCTAAACTTCCTTTAAAAACAGACTACAAGATACTAGAGGAGAGTATCCCCTTTATCAATCTCCAGTGCCGTAATAAAACACTGTAGAACAACCCTTTATCAATTAAGAATTATGGGCTAAGGATGAAAATAATGTGCTGAGAAGAAAGTAGTGAAAGACATGCAAGGTGAGAAAACATGAGCTGATGAGCATGTGCTCTACTGTGAAGCGTGTGGATGAATTATCAAGTCTTTTTTCTCCTCTCTTTCTCATGTTTTTTATTGTTCTTTTATGAATTTAAGCCATAATCTTTATGATTGCATAGTTTTTCTTCTTTTATTTTCTTTCTGTGATTGCTCCCGTCTTCATGTAACTTTTACTTGTCATCATGTTCTTGTTTAGACTGTTCAGTGTATTTGGAGTTGGAATTTCCATTAAACATAGTCCAATTGTGCTGTCATTTGAGTAAATTCATTTGATACTATGTATGACTGCATGCATATGTGACTGTTGTCACAAAATCTTTTGATACACTTCATATTTGATCAAATATGGTACAACAACAACAATTTCTTCTTCATTGATCATATTCGTAAAAGATTCGATAGAATTTTATGTTGACTATCGAGGGCGTAACACAACCTTCTTCATTTACCCGAATTTAAGACCGGTTATAAAATATAGGTGGAGTTGGTCAAATATGGTAATTACTTAATTAAATAAGTACACCAGACGGGTAATAAGCCTTGAAAGGAAAAAAATGTACCCTTTGTAATGATTAATCTATCGTGTTGAACAGCTTACATTAACACAAGTAACAGATTAAAATTTGGAAAAGTCTCGATAGGATAAGATTTTAGTGGTCAAACAAGATAAAATTTGAATGGTCAAACAATTTCAGAATTATTTCTAATTTTATATATACTAGTGGAAAAATGACTTTTTAAATCGGTTAAAATTGACTTTTTAGATCGATTTTGGATCAGGTCTTGATACAACCGGTCTAAAAAGTATGTCACTTTTAAGACATGTTTGGTAACCGGTCTTACGGTTGTATTAATAACCGGTCTTAAAATAAACCATTTTAAGACTGATTGTCATGAGTACCGGTCTTAAAAGACCTCTTTTGTAGGCAATACAGAAACATTTTTAAGACCGATTTTCCATATAACCGGTCTTAAAAGTTTGACTTTTAAGATAGGTTGTACATAAAACCTGTCTTAAAACATGAATTTTAAAACCGGTTTCATGGGAAACCGGTCTAAAAATAACTTTTAAGATCGGTTATATTTATAACTGGTCTTAAAAGTATTATATTTTTTTTAATTGTCTGTGATTAGATTAGTTACCAGAACACATCCTAGAATTGCTACTTCCAATGCCATACTTTTTAAGTGCTATAAGGTATTCAGTTTGCTTCTACTTACCATTTCCTTTTTCTTTAACCATCTCATTGGGAACTTGTAACATAACATGTCATATATCCTCATGTAATGTGTTGTTTAAAACCATCATATATATATATATATATATATATATATGCATAATTGTTTAAAACACATGCAGGTCAATGACATGGCTCAAACAGATTCACATGTATAAATGCATGATTGCACATAATCACAAAAACAACAAACATGCCAAATCATGCCACCAACAAGTTTTGCAACCAACCAACATGTCAATTCATCAATATATATAAAAAATTCCTCAGTTTTACAAGAACTCACTGTTGTAAAAGTTCATAAATGAATTCAGCAGAACAATTGCGAATGTGATCAATATCCTCTTCTGAAAAGGGGTCAGCAAGATCAAACATCTCAAACACCAAAGCCAAGCAAAACATTAACTTCACTTAAAAAAATAAAAGTAATACAAAATTTTTGAAATATATATACATTTACCTCTTGAGTAAATTCTGTCGTGCCTAGGGTAATAATATTATAAATGTGCTTTAGAACATACAACTTACACAAGTTGGACCTCGGTGGTTGCCTACGGGTTTGAAAAATAATATGATATTATTAAAACAAGTATAAAATTAAAGCATGGCTTATTATTGAATACATTCTTAAAACAAACCAATATGTAACTAACTTTTAGTAAGATCCATGTAGGATCTTTTAGGTCACGAATAGGCTTATCATAGGCAGTGTGTAGGAATGTCTGCATAGCCCTATATTATTAAAATCACAAAGGTTATTTATTTTACACAAATTCCATAAATTTCGCACACGAAAGGTAATTAATAATGCAAGAAAACTTATGAGTTTAAGGTCTTCTTCAATTCACTAGTTGGCTTGCTGAGGTGAAGGGAGTATAAGAGGATGACAAAATAACTCTTCTTGCACAAAATAGCCAATGCCAATGATCACTGAAAAAAGGGAAGACTTTTAAGCAAATATAAAATATTATGAATATTATAAAATATAAATTTGTTTCTTACCCATGCAAATATGGAGCCAAGAAACACTCAATTAGGGTTTTACTAAGCCTGTGCGATAAGTATGTGTGTCTAATAGTAGCAGTGGTCCCTTTGTCGTAGAGTTGAACTGGGCATAAAAGTCCAAATTTATTGGTTTTGCTAGAGTCAACCAACTTACGATTCATGTACTTACAATAATGTAAGCACACAAATCAATGTTTAACGCGTAATTTGTAAAATATTAACTTTCAATTTGAGAAGATACTTACATTAAAAAGAGTTGGACAATCAAAACCGTAAGCTGTTGTAGAGGAGCTACTAGGTACATTAAATCATCCCTCTCAAGATAGCATTGCATCCCTGACTTGCCAATAGCTGACTCAGTAGGCCAATCTCTTGTTCGAAAGGACGTATCATATACCACCAGAATCACTTGATGCATGACATTCAATGGAGGCCGTGAAACATCTTGAGTGGAGGGAGGTGGAGGTGGTTGTGGAGGTGGAGGTGGCGGGGATTCCTCAGCTCGATCAAAAACAAGGTTCTTTGGCCACAAGATGAAAGAGTTGAAGACATCGCCCACAATCTTGAAGTCATCAACAGGGATAGGGAGAGGTGCATCTGCAACGATCACCTCTTCAACTGCCACTTTGACTTGATCATCCTTTATTTCTTGGTGGTGGATAATTGATCCCAAGTTGTGCACGCTCCCCACGCAACTAATCGTCTCAGAGGATCCTCTACAAACAAGTCACAAAGCTCACCAATTTCTTTTATAGAACCCTCTGATGACTGACCAAGATAACTCTCTTTAGTGCTCTGTTTAGGGTTTAGGGAATGAGCCTGGAGAGCACTGGTATCTGCTTGTCTTGTGCTCGTCATGATCATCCATTCCTCCTTCATTTTGTTGAACCTTTCTTCAAACCATGCATCAAATGATGCTTCTTCATAACCTTAGCTTTCCCTCTCACAGTAGCCAATATATGCTCCATCTCCTCCCTAGTCACCATACTACTTGAGAAATGGCGTGTGGGTGCTCTAAAGTAATCCCTTATGCCTACCTCGCCCCCAACTCCCCTAACACTACCGGGATGCTCATGTTTTCCTATAGCAATGGTCAGGATGTCATTCCTCCCATCCGACTTAAATGAACGCTCAACTTGTTTTTTTTAAGCTCCTCCTGTAAGACACGTAAGACAAACATAAGAAATGAATTTTTGTTTACTCACTAATTAATAACAACAACAATACTTACAATTTCTTCACCAACTATATGAGATTGTTCACTCGTATAATACCCGCTCCTCTTTTAGTGAGCGAACTTCAACATTTCTTTGCGGTGTATTGGAGATGGTGGAGAAAGAATAACAGAAGGATCGGATTGAGCTGCTTCTTCAAATCTCTTCCATTTGGCCGGCAACAAGTCTTTTTTAGCCTTCACATAACCCTTACGGGACATTGTATGGGGGCAATCATTCTTTCTTCCACTCTCTTGTGCTTTTTGCCTTTTTTCCTATAAATGGGAAATAAAAAAGAGGTTACAATTAATAAATTAAAGACAATTCATAAGTAAATCAAATGCAAAATAAGTTAACTCACTAATGCTTCTGGAGTAGTCCGAAGCTGTCTAAATTCTTGCCAAGTGTGTTAGTCAATATAAGAATACTGGTCGCATGGATTAGGACAAGGCTGACCTTCTTCCACCTTGATATGCATGTAATTGTTGGCTAGACTTATCTTAAACTTCCTCCAGCGTTCATCACAATACGTATTGTCTTGTTATACAGGGCTTCATTCTCAGGAATGTCGTAAGTGAGCTGGATAGTTTCATAAATATGTCGCTTCACATTTTTATCCATATTTCTCCATTGCTCTATCAAGATGCTAGGCTTGTTGTATGCTAGGAGGCCGACAAAACTCCTATACCGTTGGGCATTAGGCCTGATTGGTTTCCAATATCTATCAAACATAATCGAAATATTTTCCCTAGTATTCCGATTAAGGGGAATGTCTCTCAATCGGGTGCCTCTTCTACCCCTTCATATGGGCCAGTTACCACTTTGATTCTGGCTCGGAGCATTGCTAGGAGTACCCTTACTTTGATTAACACTAGTTGGCTCCGGAGTACTCTCAGTAGGATGGCTCACTATCCTCACTTGAAATTGAGTGAGCTAATTTATATTCCTATATGGTCACGACACTTTAAATTTCAGCCTCCAATTTTCATTTCAAGCACTATATTGACATTCTAGCCTATGCTATATCCTTGTTGGCACTTAAGTATCGTACAGGGCATCAAAATGCACAATACAATTCCACTTTAAAATTTGAAATTTTCTAGCAACTAACTTATAACAATTTCTTTCTCATGCTCTCCCTATACAATTCCACCTCCTAAACTTATTGGAGCTATAAAAAGGAATAGAATCTAACTATGTCTAACACATTATTAGGATCCACAGAGTTCTAAAATAAAATCTAACACATTATAATTGAACAATACCGAGTTACAGAATCAAGGTTTAGAGACATTATTCACATTATAATCCAACAATACAGAGTTACAGAATATAAAAACTCACATTATAATTCAACAAAATAGAGTTAATAAAGGCCGAGGGACATAGAAGTAGCTTTAAGAAAGGAAAGATAGGCTTTGCATCCATATATAATATTCACAAGTTCAGATAATTCAAAAGGCAGAACAATGTCTCAGAGCAAGCAACGGAAAAAGGGAAATTTATCACATAAAAACCTGGAGTTGGAACTTGAGGACAAACCCAGGGGAGGCAAGCAACGGAAACGAGGGAATGCAATCCACTGTAGCCCTGCGTCAACTTGCGGCGTTGGTAGGAGAGACGTAGGAAAGATAAGGTTAAAGACAAAAACCCAGGGAAGGCAGAAACCCTGCTTGAAGAAGAAAACAATCGGAGGAAACAAACGCCCAGCCTTAAGATAATGTTTCAATCGAACCTCTTCCTCGATGGTGGCGAAGGTTAAGGATGGAGGAGCGACGTGGGAAGGAGGAGTTGCCACGAAAGGAGGGAGGGGTTTGTAAGAAGCTTGAAGCGACGGAGTTGAAATGTTTCAGGGCTAAAAATAGGCGCGATGGATTTTTAGGGAATTTTTAAGACCGGTTTTATATAACAACCGATCTAAAAATTTATATTTTAGACCGGTTATTTAGCATAACCAGTCTTAAAAAAATTTTAGACCGGTTCCTATCAACAACTGATCTTAAAAGTTCAAAATTTAAGACCGGTTCTTTTTCAGAACCGGTCTTTAAAAAAATATTTTTAATTTTTTTTTATTGCAGAAAATATATTAGACCTGTTACATTTAGAACCGGTCTAGAAAATACATACATATATTAATATTTTTTAATGATTAATTTTTTAAGACCGGTTGTTTATAAAACCAGTCTAAATAATATATTTGAGATCGGTTTTTAGTATAACCGGTCTTAGAAGTTGATCATAATCACAAAAATCCCACTGGTAACTTTTTAAAACCTTATCCGCTATAACCGGTCTAAATACGTCGGTCTTAAACACCATTTGTGTACTAGTGATACAAGTCATTAATCAGCCTGCATATTCAGATTTTAACACAACCTGTCCATCTGTCAAATCTCTTGCTCACTGAAGGAAGTTGAAGCTAATAACATAAATGCAAGCATTGGCATATATAATGCAATCTCATAAGCTAACTATGTAAATACTGTCAATACAAACCTCCATGATGGTAGAGAAGTCATATAGCTTTGAGAAATTTTTGAGGAATCAAAATATCCTATAACAAATGGATAAGACCAAATCATAATTAACTCAGACTTACAGAAAATTTAAAACACTGATATGCAACGTATATCTCAATGGTCTTAGAGCCTCAGCTTCACACCCCTTGACTCAGTCCCCACTTGAACTTCTTTCCAACATTGAAGAATCCTCCACTTGAACACCCCTAGTTTTCCTCCAGCAGCATGTGGGAAGAGCTTTGAAAACACAAAATCTATGTTGTGATATTAGTAGTGGTGGAAGATTCTAGTTCTAATCCTGGAGGGGAAGATATGACAGGTTTTGGTGGTATTTCCAACAAGTCGAGTCTTCTTTCAAACATTTCAATCACCCTACTCATTATAGGTCTGTGGCTTGGGAATGTTTGGATACACCACAAAGCGACCATGGTCATTCTCTTTACAATATCATTTTCCCCTGTGTTATTGGCCCCATTACATCCCAAACTGCCATCTTGCTCAAGTTGATCATAAATATAATCTGGAAAATATTTATCAGTTGAACAATTGGCTTCAACAGTCATGTTCTTTCTCCCTCCAACCATATCTAACAGCATCATCCCATAGCTATACACATCAGATTTCTGGGAAACTCCACCCATGTTTCTATTCCAAACTTCCGGAGCAAGATATCCTATTGTTCCTCTTGCTTCTGAAATTGAAATAATGCTTTCTTTTTTTGGACATAGCTTAGCAAGACCAAAATCTGAGATCTTAGGGCAAAAGCTTTCATCTAAAAGGATGTTATTGGGCTTTATATCAAAATGTAGGATTCGAGTGTTGCATCCTCTATGCAAATACTCAAGTCCTCGGGCAATCCCAATTGCAATTTGGCACAACTTTTCACAAGTCAAGTGTAGATTTTTTTTATTTGCCTTGTTGTGAATGAATTTGTCAAGAGATCCATTGGCCATAAATTCATATATGAGAGCCTTATGTTTGCCTTCAAAACAAAACCCAAGAAGGGTAACAACATTTACATGGGAAGTCCTACTGATGCTGGCAACTTCATTGATAAAATCTTCCCCATTCCCTTTCGATGCCTTCAATAGCTTAACAGCAACACGGTGGCCATTGAGTAGTTTTCCTTTGTACACATAACCAGAAGCACCTTGTCCCAATTTATCTTTGAAAGAGTTGGTCATTTTCTTGACATCTGCAAATTTATATCTTGTGAGAGACAAAGCACCATGATTTCTAATAAAGGCTTCAATATTTTTTTCAACCTTAGATGTCTTGCTTAATCCTATTCTTCGCCTCCATGATTTGATTTTACATAAAAGTAGCAATCCAATTACTCCACTAATGACTACAGCACTAACAACACCTGAAATGAAGAATGGTAATGGCTTTCAGTTAATATAATTATCAAAGAAACTATTATAGGGAAGCACAAAGTAAGTTAAGAAAAGAACTAAAAGCAGATCTATTACCTATAATGACTTTTTTTCTTATTCCAAACCCTCCTGCTCCAGCAATTAGACACAGAAAGAAAAGTGGGGTTAGAGACTTACTAGAATCTGAATATATATGAAGAAACAACAAAACAAAGGATACAGATATAATAAGTTATCCAATTTAGCCATGGGAAATTATGATATGCAGATGAATGTATTAACATTACCACTAGCTTTTGAGATGAGTTGTATCTTTAGAGAAGCAGCAGAATTTTAATATATCCAGACCACAGCATCCACCACTTACTTACACAGTGCTGAAAATCTGGTTCAGATGCAATCCATTTCAAGATAAACCCCATCTTTAAAATATAAGTGGTAACTCGTTCACAAGAAGTTGGTTTAATTTCATTATCTTACAATATAAGTGTGGATGCTCCATCTAATGCTGTTATAGTTAGATTATGCAGAAAAGAAATATTAGGAGTGATGCGACCATCATGGTCAGTACTGGTAATGGTGGGATCACAATGATAGTGCATGGCAACACCTAAATTGCCCTCTTTACTATTCTTTGGATGGCCCCACTCTATTTGACTAGGAGCTGCAAGATAAGGAAGACGAGCTTGATTGACTGGATGACTTGCAAGTCAATGCAACGACTACGTTGACATCTAAAATCTCCAAAACACCCTCGAGACTAATAATTACCCTCATTCAGTAATCTTGCCAGGGATCAATCATTTTCTTTAATTGTGACAGACGCCTCTATGTTATTTTTATTAACGGTGGGCCTAAGCTTATAAACGGTTGGTTCGATAAAGTTTTCCTGAACAAGAGAGTTCAAGTTCACTCGGATGTTTATGAAGAAAATTTGTCCATAATTTATGCACACGTGGCAGATGCCATTTGACAAGTAATATGCAAACAGTTAAAGTATACTTTTAGTCCCTTAACTTTATGAAATATACTTTTCGCTCTATAATTCTAATACCGTTAATATTGTTAACAGAAAATGCTGACGCAACAAACTCAATGACTGTATAAACTTAAGTAATAACTGTGTAATTAAATGTTACTAATCTTAAATTTAAAATATGTGTAAATTAAAAAATTATCTAAAAACCCTATGAAACAGTCAATATCAAAACCTTGATTGTAGTAAAAAAATTTAGTTTAATAATCTAAATATATTAGTTTACTAATTTAAATATAAAAACCTCAATCTCATTTGCAGCGATTTGTCAGTTTATTTTAGTTTAATAATCTAAATATATTATATTAAAAATTTAAATTTAAATATGTTTTATCAGCTATACAGTCATCACTTGAGTTTGTTGCATTAATATTTTCCCTTAACAACATTAACAGTGTTAAAAATGTAGAATCAAAAGTACAGTTTATAAAATTAAGGGACTAAAAGTATAACTTAAATGTCTAAAGTATACTTTAGCCCATGCAAATTCAAATATGATTGATGAATAAAAGTGATAAGGAATGTATTACTAAGGAAAAAACACAAAACAAGAGAGAAGATAGAAAGAATTTTAAGCAAAGCAATGTCAAATCAATTCCTCATAGCCAAACGGAGATGTGGGATACGTCCCTTGACCCATTCAAAGGTAGGCACAAGGCCTTTCAATGAAAACTCAAGCTTGGCGAGAGGTTAATCCCACTTGAATGATCAAATTATTTTATACCTTCACATGATCTGTTGCTAGAAAAATGGAAGTACAAAAATAACATTCTTAACGAAATAACTTACGACAAAAATAATATTTAGGATTTATATGGACAAATAATTATTTAAAAATAATTTTATGAAATAATAAAATCATTATTGAAAATCTATAAACTTATAATGAATTTTTTTTAAAATTATTATTCAATTTTATTAAATTACAAGTCTCCAATACTATTACAATATTTTCAAAATATTTATTTATAATCTTAAAACACATTAATAATTTAGAAAGCAGCTCTATTAATTTTCACTTCAAAAAAAATTATTTTTTTGATAATTTTAAATAATATTTTTTAATGGGAAATCATTATTTTAATTTACATAAATATATTACCTACTAGTAGAGTTGGCAAAATGGACCAAGTCTTTTGAACCAACCCATTTAAGCCAGTATAAATTGAGAACAAACATAAAAAATGTAGTAGATTCGGATAAATAGGTTTTTAAGCCTGATGCCATCAAGAGCCAACTCATTTAAGCCTATATATATATTTTTTCATTTTATTTATGTTTTGACAATTATATTTATTCATTTTTATTTAACTCGTATTATTTGAAATTGTCTTAATAATTTGTACTTGTAACTAGTTGTATATGTATGGTTTCATATATAAGGGTAATTTATACCTATTATATTTATACCTTTTACCACAAATACATAATATATTATATCTTGATTATGTGATTTTGGTTTATTACTCGTTACATATGATGATAGAGGTTTATTGTTTATGTTTTTTTAGTTTTTACTTGGTGATTTTGGTCTGTTTGGTTTATTTAGTTTTGAACAATAAGTTATCAGGATTAAGAACAACATTTTGATTTGGTTAAGTTCAAGATAGCGCGATTGAAAATTTTGCCTCTAAAAAACAGAGACTTCTCACAATCAACCACAATGAATATTGTTGAGATTGATGATAGTGGTAAAGCTAAAAATGATAATCATGTTAATAATACGGCTAATGTTTAATGTTTAGCTTGTGTTTTATCTTGGGTAAAAGAAAAGGACCAGTGAATTGGATGACTGGAAATAAGCCATTTGTTGAGGCGTTCATGTCCTTTTATCCTGTTGAAGGCAATCAAATTGACTAAAAGGCATATCTATACTCTAAACAATATGCAATAATCACAGCTCTAGCGCAGCATATATAGCTAAGTATAAATTTGGGCAATAATGACTGAAAACTCTCTGATCTTTAAATAAAGGGAGAAGCAGGTGAAGAAGAGCATACCAGAAGAACCATCTGTGTTATACTGCACACGAAACCCTTTACCCAAATCATCTAGAGGGTCTTGTATATAATTTGGAGGTTGTCCAAGGCTGGCATGGGAAATTGAAACCGGGACCTGAATATGAATACTGCAATTGTTAACAAGGTAGGAGAATCGCCCCTGATTCGAGACATCATCCGAATAGAAAGCATAGTTGCTAGAATCAGAACTTGAGCTTGTCCAAGGCTGGCATGATAATTCGAATTCCTCAAGCCAAGAGTATTTGGGGCAGCCATAGAATAGGATTACGTTCTTCATATATGGCTCATCATACTGGAAGAGATTGAGAGGGATACTCACAGAAGTGTTGGTCAAGTGTGAAGAACAATCATCAAAATCTGTTACCAGTGTCATCTTGTGACGGTCCAGATCAATCTGTGTGACACTGAAAGTCTGTGAATCGATTTGAATGGAAGGGTAGTGATCGTCATCTTGGGGACAATGGAGCTGGAACTCAAGTCTGCCACAATTACGGGGTCGATGGCTTTGCTCAGACCAGAAAGGATAATCGATTGGTCCTAATTTTCCACAAGGGGATGGTCGGCACTCGCTGTATTCGTTGTCCGGCTCAGAGTGGGAAAGTGGAAAGGAAGAAGGAGAAGGTGAGGAACAGCATATAGGCCTCCATTATCGTTAACTCCCTTGCATCATCACCCCATGTTGGCTTGAGTAGTTCAACATATATATATATATATATATATGAGTCATGGCTCTTGAGTCAAGGAAGAAAACTTTTGACTTCACAGTGAGAGGCTGCAATCCTCTCTCATCTTTCATTTTTCTTGATTTTTGAGGAACAAAACACCTCATTCCTAAATTCCACTCTTCTTCCTTTCACATCTCCACAATGAATGAAAAGTGGTTGTTGACTATTGTATTCGTGCATCACGAACCCATTTCGGTGTCTATCCACTCGTCTCATATGGAGTATTCATATGATATGAAATGAGATCCGGATGTAGATTTAATTTTTTTAAATTAGTATTTTAAAATAAAAAAACCATTTTTTTAAAAAATATTAACTAAAAAATTATCTTTATTTAAAATTCTATACTTATTAAAATATTTTTTTTCAAGAAAATAAAAAATAAAAAAAATTAAATTTGAATCATCCAGATTCCATCTGGATGATTAAGATAAGAGAAGCTCTCCAACTCTTTTAATAAGTATAGAATTTTAAATAATGATAATTTTTTAACTAATATTTTTTTAAATAAAAGGGATGGTCGGCACTCGCTGTATTCATTGTCCAGCTCGGAGTGGGAAAGTGGGAAAGAGGAAAGGAAGAAGGAGAAGGTGAGGAACAGCATATAGGCCTCCATTATTGTTAACTCCCCTGCATCATCACACCATGTTGGCTTGAGTAGTTCAACAAATATCAGTCATGGCTTTTGGGTCAAGGACGAAGACTTTTGACTTCACAATGAGAGGCTGCAATCCTCTCATCTTTCATTTTTCTTCATTTTTGAGGAACAAAACACCACATTCCTGAGATGAGAGAATTTCAGATAGCCCCATATGGGACTTTATTACAGTCGCCTTCTAAAAGATCTAAAACTTCAATGTAATTTTTGGGTTAAAATGAAATTAAGTTTTGTGGGTAAAAAAGCGATGCACTTCCTTTATTTTTCCAAAGAGCATTTTATAAAATAAATAAATGGATTCAAAAGAAATCAAGAATTGATAAGAATATTTTGACAATTCATAAAATAAATAAAGATATTCACAATACAAATAAAATAACCGCATCATTATCTTTTTACCCACAATTTCATTTTGAGTTAAGGATTACAGTGAGGTTTCATATTTTTTTGGTAATTGACTGAAATAAAGTCTTTTCTTCGGGGCTAGCAAAAATTTTCCTTTCCTAGAATCATCTCTGGTTCCATATTCCACCGTAAATGAAAAGTAGGTGTTGATTATTCAAATAAACACGTTTCTCCTTACAATTAAGGAAACAACCGCTCACTTTTCCCATCTTTGTTTTCAGATTATTTTCAAAATGACGCCATTGGTTAACTTCAATTACTCCTGCTAATTAACAACAGTCAGATTATCGAAATGATACCATTAATTACTGTCTTATAAATTAGGGTATAGGTGCAAAAATGCCTATGTTCTTTCTTAAAAAGAGCTGCTGGCACCATAAACAAATTTTAGGGTCAAAAATACCTGTATAAACTTAAAAAGGGTGCTTAAATGCTACAGCCGTTACTTTGTGCTAATGTCCGTCAATTTGTGTTTATGGTAACCTTGTTTGTTTATCAAAGTGGACTCTATTGCTGACTGAGACTTAAACGTGGCAAGTGAGGAAGATTAACAGTGTGGGTGAGTAGTGTAAAAGCCTACTCCTGCAGTCTGCTCCGTCCTCCGTTAAAGACAAAACCCACCTCCTTTAAGCCAATTTATTGTGATGAAAGTGAAGAATGGCTGACAGTAGGGGGCAGTTAACCTGAGGGAGACACGAGATTTGAGGAGAGGAAGGATTGGAGAGCATTGAACTTGAGGAGAAGGGCATGGATTTGAGAGCATTGAACTGGGCCTACAGAAATTTGACGTTCTTGTAAGCCTCCTCCAGCAGCGTGGCTTGGTCCACCTTCTTCTACCACAGCATCATTTTCTGCAAGTACCGAGTCTTGTCAATCAGCTTCTACCGACGCTGATGTGCCAGGCTGCTTTGAGGGATCACCGGAGGAGATTTTTTTTTTGGCCGACAGGAGCATCTAGTGAAGAAAGGCAAAGGCTAGAGAAGAAGTCGATGGGGTGAGACGTGGTCTTCATCAGTGTGAAAGCCTGGGTGGATTCACCCTGCAGATTCAAAGACAAGCCGGGAAGGATCCGTTTTGAAGGCGAGATGGAGAGGCCATGGCGGCGGCATAGTCAGAGAAGATGAGTGACGCTAAAAGGAGATGGCTTCGGTTAAACCCAAGCCTTTCTTTTAGTGTGGTTCTTTAAGTCACTTAACCTCTACCTCAGCGTCCACCTTAACAAGTTTAGTCAATTTTTTCAAACACACGGTCAACATACATCAAAGTCACGGTTGTAGCATTTAAGCACCCTTCTTAAGTTTATACAGGTATTTTTGAACCTAAAATTTGTTTATGGTGCCAGCAGCTCCTTTTGAGAAAGAACATAGGTATTTATGCACCTTTACCCTATAAATTATGTATACCAAAATGAAAAGCTCCCATCTCAACTGATAGAGCTTGTCATTAGACCTATCAAAAATACTAAGCTAACTATAGTATAGTGATAACTATTAACTAGCTTAGGTCATTCTTCTCTAAGGAGCCTAATGGATGCTAAAATTCCTAGTAAATCTAATGAGTCACAATTTAAGAAAATTATTACAGCAAAGAGGTAGCATTCGTGAGATTTAATCGCTGAATTAAAGTCCTAAACTATTTTGTCTATAATTTTCTGGTTTATTTAGATGAGATGAAGAAACCATCCCTAGAACAATGACTCTGCCATCATAGCTAAATAAGATATGGAGCAAATTCATATTTGAATCCAAGAATGCAACAAATCAGATGCAATGTGTCAAAAAATCCCAAAGATATAATCAAACAATTCATACCATGAGTTTATCAATCTAATCACTATCAAATATCAAACAGATATTCAAGAGCAATCAAACCTACATGAAATCAAGGAATACAACGTCTATCACAATCACATTCGAATCTGTCTATATTTCAGAAACGTAAATATCAAAATTCCTCTTATCAACGTCCAAAGCTAAATATACAAACGCATACACCAGCTAAGAACATAGAAGAAGAAGCTCCCAATGAGCTATATAGCTCCGGCATAGATCATGGCTCTAGGGAAGAATTGAATTAGCCACGCATGGAGAGAATTTCAGCTCCAACGAGCTTCAGTCCCACTTTAACCATAAAAGCCATCGGAGACCGGAATCGATCTCCGGAATCGCGATTTTGATCCCAATGGCTGAGAGAATCCGAGAACTCAGAGGGAGAAAAAGGAAAGTCGAATCTGAGCTAAGTTCTGGGCTTCAGAAATATTTCCGTTCAGACCCCAGCAACGTTCTGCTCTTTATGCTTAGGTCCTTTTCAGCTTTTCACCTAGAACCTGCGAACTTTTTCTACTTTTCAGTTTAGTCCCTTATCCTATTTTCAGCTTCATTACTCTCATTTCTCCAAAGTTTCCTACAAAGCAATTCATACCAATGTAATATCATTTGTTCCACAAATCAAATACTTAGGAGAAATTATAAAATGTAACAATTAAGCTCTTTTAATTACTAATTCCACATGATCACTATTAATCGCAGTTAATTATAACAAGTGCGTTTCAAACATAATAATCCCAATAAAATCTCTCAAGAAGCTATGAAAACACATGCTAAAATTAGGACTTATCACCAACACTAATATAATTAATGACTCACTAATCAATTATAGTCAAATCAAGGACAATTTCAGGCTTGCTCCTTTTATGCGTTCATAAGTTTACAAGGCAGGTTATTAATTGGAGCCAACAGGATTATATTCCCAGGTTTCTGGTTTGGTTTCACCAAATGATCATAGATTGAAGAATTTTCTTTGGCAATACCGCGCCCGAGACACAGAGGAGAGAGCAGCGATGATGTACAAGGGTTTTGACATGATCAGTTCCAGCCTCCAAGTGTTTGGAAAATGTGAAATTTCAATGGTCTAGATTTTATACATACATACATACATACATACATATATATATATATATATATCATCCTACTGGTTTTCTTACTGTCAAAAACTACGGAATTGTGAATCTTTCAGTGAATATGAAAACTTTATACATGCTATACATAAGATACAGCAACAAAAGACCCTAGACCGAATGAAACATTTTAGGATGACAACATCAATTATTTACAATTTTATGAAGTACCACCACCACCAACGACAAGCCTTATCCCATGAGGTGATGTTGGCTATATGGATTGTGTGTATTCATAGCTAAATTTTTAGATAGATTGTTAATCAAAAGATTTTGCTCAATACTTTGATTGTGTGTTCTCTTTGACATTCCTTTATTCCCTTTTTTAGAGGATTTTATATTGCTTGATCTACCATCCTCACTGGTGATCTAATAGTATTCCTTGAATGCATTCAAACCACGTCAGATGCTTTTCTATCATTTTCTTTTGAATGGATGTCACTCCAACTCTTTTGTGTTTATGTGCAGTAATGGGTCAGTTTTTAGCACCAAGTGGAGGTGGAGCATGGGGTAGCTAATGTCACTATGCTCGTATAGATTGATCAAGTACAGTTAATGCATAAAGTAAGAGTGGAGACAAATGCTAAAAAAAACAAAATCTACTCTAGTAAACTTATTTTTTACCTATATATATATGCGCATGTGTGTGTGTGTATGATTATCCGCAAATCTTTAGGTACACTTCTTAATTTGTCAAATATGGTAATCTACCTTGGAATATCAGAATGAACATAGCCATTGAAACTGCAAGTGCTTTGGATACCTTCATGCCTCAAACTTCATCCATAGAGGCGTCTGAACCAACAACATCCATCTGGACAAGCGTTTTGTTGTCAAAATTGCAAACTTTGGACTGTCCCATCTCTTCCCGGACCATGTCACTCACATGTCCACAGCCCCACAAGGAACTCCAGGCTACGTTGACCCAGAGTACCATGAATGCTATCAGCTAACTAATAAAAGTGATGTTTATAGCTTTGGTGTGATGCTGATTGAGGTGATATCATCGTTGCCAGCTGTGGACATCACACGACATAGACATGAGATCAATCTGTCCACCATGGCTATCAGCAAGATCCAGAACGGGGCAGTGCATGAGCTGGTGGATCCTACGCTCGGGTTCGAGTCGGATAAAAAGGTGAAGGAGATGGTTAGTGCGGTGGCCGAGCTGGCGTTTCAGTGTTTGCAGAATTTGAAGGATATGAGGCCTTCCATGGAGGAAGTGGTGGAGACGCTGAGTGATATAACATAATGGAAATATAAGTAATCCCAAAACCTTATGCTCTAAGTACACCCAATGTGTAATATCCAAAAAAGATAAAAAAGTAACCTCATTGAAGAATGAAATAATGCCAACAGATCTAGTTTTACAGAGTTATCTATTACAGGCATATAGTCTCATTTAAGTTGTAATCTTAAAGGGGAAGACATGCAGGTTTTGGCGGTATTTCCAATGAATCTTAAATTCCTCTAAAAACAAAAACAGATTATAAGCTACAAGAGGGAGAGCACCCCTTTGTCAATTAGGAATTATGGGCTAAGGATGAAATTAATGAGCTGAGAAAGTGGTCAAAGACCTTGCAAGGTGAGAAAACATGAGAAGGGTTGATTTCCTCCGTGAAGCGGCCTGGATGAATTATCAATTTTTTTTTTTTTTGCTTTTCCCTCTAATGCTTTATCTTGTTCTTTTAGGCCATAATCTTTGTAATTGTGAAGTTTTTTTCTTCTTTTCTTTTGATTGCTCCCCTCTTTATGTAACTTTTCCTTTAATCGTGTTCTTGTTGAAACTATGAAGCGTATTTGGAGTTGGAATTTCCATTAAGCATACTTCAATTGTGCTTTGTAATTGTTTTTCTTTGGGCCAAAGAATTATGCTCTGTAATTGGAGTAAATTGATTTAATTAATACTATGTATGTATGCATCACCCATTTATACAATTGTCATGAAATCTTTAGGCACACTCGTTATTTGGTCATGTATGGTAAATACTTAATAAAAAAAGAACATGAGACGGGTATTAAGCCTCAACAGGAAAAGCAATACACCCTGCAATAGTTTATCAAACGTGTTTGGCAAATTACACTAACACAAGTATGATATTAAAATTTGGAGAAGTCTCGTTAGGATAACATTTGAGTGGTCAAACTATTTCAGAACTATTTCTATATAAGTCATAAAACCAGCCTAAATGAAAGCATTGGTGCAGGCAATACAATCTTAGTTGAGAAATTTATGAGAAATCAAAATATACTTTAACAAATGAAATAAGCCCAAATCATAATTGACTCAGACTTACAGAAAGTTTAAAACAGTAATAATATGCAAAGTATATCTCAATGATCTTAGAGCCCTAGACTCAGACCTCATCTGCACTTCTTTTCAACATTTCTGAATCCTAGTGTTCCTGAAGCAGCATGAAGAAGAGCTTTGAAAACCCAAAATCTATGTTGTGGTATTAGCAGTGGTGGAAGATTCTAGTTCTAATCTTGGAGGGGATGACGGCATGACAGGTTTTGGCGGCATTTCCAACAAGTCCAGTTTTCTTTCTAACATTTCAATCACTCTACTCATTGGGGGTCTTTGGCTTGGAAATGTTTGGATACACCACAAACCCACAATGGTCATTCTCTTTGCAATATCATTTTCCTCCATGTTACCGCCCCCATTACATCCCAAACTGCTCTCTTGCTCAAGTCGAGCGTAAATATAATCTGGAAAATATTCATCAGTTGAACAATTGGTTTCAATATTCATGTTCTTCCTTCCTCCAACCATGTCTAATAGCATCATCCCATAGCTATAAACATCAGACTTGTGTGAAACTCCACCTATGTTTCTATTCAAAACTTCTGGGGCAAGATACCCTATAGTTCCTCTTGCTTCTGAAATTGAAATGATACTTTCTTTTTTTGGACATAGCTTAGCAAGACCAAAATCTGAGATCTTGGGACAAAAGCTTTCATCCAATAGGATGTTATGGGGTTTTATGTCAAAATGTAGAATTCGAGTGTTGCATCCTCTGTGCAAATATTCAAGCCCTCGAGCTATCCCAATTGCAATTTGGTACAACTTTTCCCAACTCAAGCATAGATTATTTTTATCTTTGTTGTTGTGAATGAACTTATCAAGAGATCCATTGGGCATGAATTCATAAATGAGAGCCTTTTGTTTGCCTTCAAAACAAAACCCAAGAAGGGTAACAACATTTACATGGGAAGTTCTACTGATGCTGGCAACCTCGTTGATAAAATCTTCTCCATTCTCTTTTGATGTCTTCAATAACTTTACAGCAATAGGGTGGTCATTAAGTAGTTTTCCTTTGTACACAGAACCATAACCACCTTGTCCCAATTTATCTTTGAAAGTGTTGGTCATTTTCTTGACATCTCCAAATTTATATCTCGTGAGCGCTAGAGAACCATGATTTCTGATAAAGGCTTCAATATTTTGGTCAACCTTAGATGTCTTGCATAATCCTATTCTTCGCCTCCACGATTCAATTTTACAACAACGATGATTAGTACATAAAAACAACAATCCAGCTACTCCACTAACGACTGCAGCACTAACAACACCTGAAATGCAGAATGGTAAGGACTTTCAATTAGTTAATATAATTGTCAAAGAAACTATCATACTGAAACACAGAGGAAGTTAACAGAAGAACTAAAAGCATATTTATTACCTACAATGACTTTATTTCTTAATGAAAATCCCCCTGTTCCTGCAATTGTATACAGAAAACAAAGTGGGGTTAGAGACTTACTAGAATCTGTATATGAAGAAGAAACAAAACAAAAGATATATATACAGATATAAAAAGTTATCCAATTTAGCCAGGGGAAATTATGATATGCAGATGAATGCATTAACATTACCACTAGCTTTTGAGATGAGTTGTATCCTTACTGAAGCAGCTGAATTTATATATATCGAGACCACAGCGCCCATCACTTATTTACACAGTGCTGAAAACCAGGTTGAGGTGAAACCCATTTCAAAGTAAACTCCAAAATATAAGTGGTAATTCGTTCACAACAAGCTAGTTTAATTTCATTATCTTGCAAAATAAGTATGGAACCTCCATCTGATGCGATTTTACTGTAGTTATATTTATACGGAAAAGAAACAGTAGGAGTGATGCGAGGATCATGCTCAGTAATGGTGGCATCACAATGATAGTGCAGGGAAACGCCTAAATTGCCCTCTTCACTTCACTATTGTTTCTTTGGATGGCCCCACTCTATTTGGCTATAAGGTGCAAGATGAGGAAGACATGCTTGACTGGATGATTTGCAAGTCAATGCAAAGACTTTGGTGACATATAAAATCTCCAAAATAACCTCGAGATTAAGTAGTTTCCAGACTAATAATTGCCCTCATTCAGTAATCTTGCCTGGGCTGGTCATTTTCTTTACTTGTGACAGACGCCTTTATGTTACAGTATTTTATAACGGTGGCCCTAAGCTTCTTATAAATGGTTGGGTCGACTAATTTTGCTAAGCAAGAGTTCAAGTTGACTCGGACATTTACGAAGAAAATTTGTCCACAATTTATGCGCAACACTGTGAAGAAACATGTACCCTGGCAGATACCATCAAGTGATATTCAAACATGAATACTGAACAAAAAATATTAGAAATGGATTACTACCTTCGGTTCTTAATAAAATTTTGTTTGCAGTATTAATGAGATCTTACATTAAATATATGAGACAGTATTAAAGAAAACCACTAAACAAGAGGGAAGATAGACAGAATTCTTGTTATAAAAAAAATGTTATATATATATATAAAGAATTCTGAGCAAAGAAAAGTCAAGTCTATCCTGAGAAGCAAAAAGAATGTGGGGAAAATCACTCTTAGGACCCAAAGAAGGAAGATATTATCAGAAAGGTCCCTTGAGGTTATAAAACACACTCAATAAGTTATGAATGTACGCTTTGAGGTTGTAACCAGGAATCTTTCTGATAATATCTTACTTTCTTAGGACCTATGAGTGATTCTCCCAAAAATGTGGGATACGTCCCTTGACCCATTAAAGGCTCCAAATGAAAACTCAAGTTTGGTGAGATTTTTGTTTTTTTGTTGCTGGAAAAATGAAAGTACAAAATAACACTCTATGAAATAAACTTGCAATAAAATATCTTTTTTTTTTGAATTTATGAAATAAAAGTAGTCAGTATAAACCTTTTATTTCATAAGTTCAAAAAATGTATTAGGAATTATGCCGGTAGCTAGGTAAAGGAGTTAATAATGAAACCATAGTATTAAATAGTGAAACAAAAGTAGCTAGTAGGGATGTTTAATATAAGAAGCCTTATTTATTATTTTAGTTTTGCTATTACTTCTATTTCAAAAATATAATTCAAAAAACTATATGTGAGGCAGCCGAACCTCTAATAGGCTAACCGCCAAAAAGGCCACAGGAGCTTTGCCAATTGGCAAGGGTTTTAAAAGTTTAAAAAAAAAAAAGAAAAAGAAAACTGAGGGCACTGACGTAAAAAGAACCTAATAAATCAAACTAGAAGCTGGTGGGAAGAAGAAAACATACTCTCTCCTGGGTTAGCGATAGCCGATAGGAAAACAAAACACCATGTTAGCTTGGCTAGCTCAACATATATCAGTCATGGCTTTTGGGTCAAGGAAGAAGACTTTTGACTTCACAATGAGAGGCTGCAATCCTCTCTCATCTTTCATTTCTTAGATTTTCCCGCAAAATTACACCTCTATCCTAAATTCCTCTCTTCTTCCTTCCACAACGAATGAAAAGTGGTTGTTGAGCGTTGACTATTCTATGCGTATTCCTGACGGCCCCAAATATACACGTCCCTTCCTGCAAATAGTCCATCAGGAAACAGTCACTCACTTTCCCCATCTCCATTTTCAGACTATTCTCAAATATGGCCCCACTTGTTAACTTCAATTACCCTCTCATTGCTCAAATGAGAGCCAGGAAAGTCGATTTAGTGATATCCTCTGCTCTTTTCCATTGGGAGTGCTCTAAAATCTATGATTCTCCATTGGAGACTAGCAAGGACTTTGTCTAAGTGATCTCTAAACCAGTATGATGTATTGGATCAAGCCAAAAGAGTCTATGACAAGAACAGAACACTGATTTGCATGTAGCAGAGCAATTGTAGGGCACAACAGAAGGAACAGAGAAAGAAGCCATACTTGCAAAAGTAGGGCACGCCAAGTCATAAGGTCCGTCTGGACAATAACAAAAAAATTGAGGCCCATCATCTTTCATCCCACAAGCTCCTCCAGATTCCATACATTTTTCGCAGCCAACCTCGTCTGCAAAATACTGAACATTAAACCCTTTATCCAAAGCATCCTTCAGCGATTCAATTCAACCAAAAGGGTCCCCAGTGACACCCAATGTAATTGGCACCTGAAGCTGAACCCCACAGTTTTGAACTAGTTCTGGGAATTGACGCAACAGATATTGATCCATTAAAAAAGCTTGCTTTCCTCTGTCAACCCTACACGTAATGTCGTTCCGGCCGATTGAAATCCCGGGAACACAGTCATAGAATATGGTCATGTTCGCATCAGATGAGTCCAAAGAAAAGAGAGTAAGGTCCAAGGAAGTGTTGGTGAAAGGGAAAGAACAGTAATCGTAGTTTGGGATGTCTGTTCGCACCATTTTGGCGATAAAGCGAGAGGGATCGAAATCGATCAAGATGAAGTTTTGAGAGCCCATTTGAAGGGAAATGATGTCAGGAGACAGGCATTTGACTTCGAAACCATCTCTGTCGCAGTAATGAGGTCAGTTTCCTCCCCAGAAAGGATAGGATATTAACAAGTTTCCACAGTTGTAAGTGCGGCTACATGTTTTGTATTTGTGATCTTCTTTTTGACTCAGGGATTGTGACAGAGTCGTTGTTAAGAACAAGAGGTAGAAGAAGAAGAAGGAGTTGCAGAGTGTGTACGGAAGCATGTGACTATGAGAATTCATTGTGTTGTCAAGTGGTGGTTTTCCATGACTACTTATTGTAACAGAGTCGCAAGAAAACAGAGGAAGAGAAGAGGAGACTGAAGCTAATGGAGTTTCCTATTACTTAGTTGAGTTATTTCGCAACAGATGTCAGCTCAGCTTTTTTCTTTTCTTTTTTAAGAATAAATTTGAAACAGAAAAAAAAAAAATAGAGCATGAATGACGCAGGGCATGACAGCAACAATAGTGAACGACGGCTGAAGAGGGTTGGTGGCTGTGGGAGTAGGTGGGAGAAGAGTTGGTGAAGCCCAACGTTTCTGACTCTTGTAATATTTTAATAGGTATTTTAGGAGTATAAATAGGTGAATGAGATTCATTGTAAGACATCTAGAATTTGAATAAACACATTTGAGATTGGTTCCTGTATCATTTTGGTATCAGAGTTGAGTTCCAGAGTGCCAGAGAGCGAAAGAGTAAGGAGTTGGTGAGAAAAAAAACGTGAGAAAAATGGGGTGTCGGATTTTCACTCTCAGAGCATTTTTTGAAGAAACCGACATGACCATCGTGTTCAGAAGGTCGAAAAACCTAGGAATAGTTTGGGTCACCACGTGAAACAGTTCCACGCACCTCCACGAACATTGCTGGAAAGTCGCTAGAAAAGTCGCCGAAATTTCACGCAGTCGCCGGAGTTTAGAGGTTGAAGATGATGACGTCATCTGCCATATCATCCTGATCTGCTGCGTCATCAACAGGTCAGCCACCCGTTGACTGCCACTTGTCATAACCGCCACGTCAACAATCCAAGTCAGCCCAATTTTCAGAAATTGTATTTTGACCCCGAAATTTGACAAAAATTACAATTTCCTTCCCAAATCTTTCTGAAATTACATTTTGACCCAAGTTCTGCCAAAATTACATTTCAGCCCCAAATCTCTCTGAAATTACATTTTAGCCCCATATTTTTGCCAAAGTTACATTTCGCCAAAAAACTTTCTGAAATTACATTTTGGCCCTTGATTTTTACCAAATTACATTTCAGCCCCAAAACTTTCTGAAATTGTATTTTGACCCCAGATTTATGCCAGAATTACATTTCAACCCCTGAAAATTACTAAATTACATTTCTACCCCTATTTGTCCATAAATTTCCAATTTTACCCCTTACTTTTTCCATAAATACCGATCCTACCCTTATACTCTTCCACCCTATACCTAACCTCACAAGAACAATTCCGAAATGCCTCCAAGGCGCAGAAACACTCATGAGATTGAGATGGACGAGATGAGACGCCGGATACAGAAACTGGAAACCATTGTACAAAAGCAGCAAGCCATGCTAGAATTTCGCAGTGAATATCCAGAGGATGATTCAGATAACAATAGTTCATCGTCCAGTGACTACCGCCGCTGTCCTTAACAACAACCATTCCACCTTAATGACATTAAAGTAGACGTACCTGAATTTGAAGGAAGACTTCAGCCAGACGAATTCGTTGATTGGCTTCAAACCGTCGAACAGGTTTTTGAATATAAAGAGATTCCCGATGAGCAGAAAGTCAAAATTGTCGCCATCAAATTAAAGAAACATGCCTCCATATGGTGGGAAAATCTCAAGAAAAGGTGAGCAAGAGAAGGAAAAAGCAAGATCCGAAAGTGGGACAAGATGCGACGTGAGCTCTCACGTAAGTTTCTTCCAGATAATTATTATCAAGATAATTTCCTTCAATTACATAATCTCCTCCAAAAGGCTATGTCTGTGGAAGAATATAAGAGGGAATTTGAAAAACTCATGATGAAGTGTGATATCCAAGAGACGGAGGAGCAAATAATAGCTCGTTATATCGGAGGATTAAATACTAACATTGCTCATCCGGTACAGCTCCAACAATACTGGACTCTGGACGACGTCATTCGTCTAGCCATCCGTATTGAGAAATAGTTGCCCAAAAGGTTTTCGTTTCAACCGTCTTCCTCCATCGAAATTCCTTTTGATGGACATGAAGCACACATGCATCAGCCTACACAAATGCATCAGCATAACTCTTCAAACAAGTATATACAAGAATATCAGTCTAACTCTTCAAGCAAGCCTCCAACAAAGGCTACCAAGGAATTTAGCTCCAAAGCACCTAAGTGCTTCAAATGCCAAGGGTTTAGTCATATCGCTTCAGAATGTCCTACCCGCAGAGTTGTTACTATTATTGAAGGGGAAACTTCTGCAGTATTTGAAGAAGAAGAGGAGCTCATACTCGACAAAGAACCTATCTTTGATGAAGAGCCAAATTTTGATGAAGAAGTCATTCCTCCTAATCACGGTGAAACACTTGTAATCAGATGAAGCTTGCATACAGCCACAGTGAAAGAAGAGCCTTGGCTATGTCACAACATTTTTTATACTCGTTGCACTACTCAAAGTAAAGTCTGTGACATCATTATTGATAACGGAAGCTATGAAAATGTAGTCTCTAACTACATGGTAGAAAAGTTGCAACTACCAACTTACAACCATCCGTACCCGTACAAGCTCCATTGGTTTAACAAAGGAAGTGCAGTAAAAGTGTCAAAACGATGCCTTGTTACTTTTTCTATCGGTAAAAGGTATCACGATGAAGTTTGGTATGATGTTGTTACGATGGATGCTTGTCATCTTCTTCTGGGAAGACCTTGACAATATGATCGACGCGCTCTATATGATGGTTATACAAACACATATTCCTTTCAGAAGGATGATGTGAAGATTCAGCTCGAACCTTTGCCACCCGATAAACACATCAAAGTAAAAAATAAGTCCAAGTCATTTTTATTCAAGCATAAGGTTGCAGAATTATCTCCGTATCTTGATGATGATGTTGTTTCTGACTCGAGGATGAGTCCTGTCCAACCCCGGGAAAATGAAAAAAAAATAGAGCATGAATGACGCAGGGCATGACAGCAACAATAGTGAACAACGGCTGAAGGGGGTTGGTGGCTGTGGGAGTAGGTGGGAGAAGAGTTGGTGAAGCCCAACGTTTCTGACTCTTGTAATATTTTAATAGGTATTTTAGTAATATAAATAGGTGAATGAGATTCATTGTAAGACATCTATAATTTGAATAAACACATTTAAGATTGGTTCTTGTACCAAAATTGCTGTACTTGACTGCTAAGCATCGACTTCACAATTCACATAGGTATCATTGGCTCATCGCCTTAATACGGCATGCATGGCAAGAAACAGAGAAGCTTTTGTTTCTAGCTAATCCACCGGTAAGTGTTTCTAGTTCATACTAGTGTGCCAGATGGCAACCAGAGCTCAAGAAGAAGGGAAGGGGAAAACGAATATTAAACATGAATTAAAGTTTTAACTATACTTGCATTTATATTGTCTACTATATATTAAATAATTATCAAGAAAATTAAAAAAGGCCTAAAAATTCTGTTTATTCACTAATGGCCACACACTAAACATCTTTCTTAAGTATGACTTAAATGTGAAGTTGTAGGTTCAAATTCTTCATAAATATAATACAGGAAAAAATATAGAAAAAGAATTTTAAAATTATAGAATTTCAAATCAAGTTTGTTATTAAGAATTGATAAGAAAATGATGAAACTTAATAAACAATTTATAACTCATTCTTTAAGAAATACCTTATTTGGAATTTTACAATTTTAAAATTCTTTTTGTATCTTTTTTCCCAATAATATATGCATGAATCAAGAAAATATAATTCTAAACACATTATCTGCTTATTCATAGTCCTAAACATTTTGGCCTAGAAATCTACTTCTAAATGTTCTTCATCCTAGTAGAAGTGTCGAACGACTATGCACTAATATATATTGTTGAAATGTCAAACGACTATGCACTAATATATATTGTTGAAACTATCTATTATTGGGGTTATTTCTGTTAAACTTCTCATATGACCAAATAACAATAACAAAGTCCTATCCCATTAACTAGGGCCAACTTCATGGATCGCATAGTATTATTATACCCTATCAATAACTAAATCTTTAAATAGATTTCTCGTGAGACCAAATTGGGAGAAAAACCCACTAAAAGGAAATTCTAATATTATGTAATTTGACATTCCAAAAGAAAATTCCAATTTTCCAATTAAGTCTTAGTTACTTGGCATTCTTGTAATATCTTACTCCCTCTGGCCCTTAATATAAGACATATTTATCTAATTTGATTAGATTAAGAAAGTTAGTTTAATTAGTTAATATGACATATATTTTCTAAAACATCCTAGTCATCTTCTTTAATTCTCTCATTCCCTCCTTCCTTGATTATTATTGAGGGAGTATCAATAGGGATGAATTAGGAAAAGATAGATAAATATGAAAATCATATCTTATATTTAGGATCAAGAATAACTCCTAAAATATATCTTATAGTAAGGACTAAAGGGAGTATTGTCCATACTTACATGCATGATTTCCTTAATAAGATCAAGAGTGTATTCAGATTAGCTTTTGGAGAATAGATTCTGGAGAAAAAGTGGAGAATGACTTCTGGAGAATAGATTCTGAGCAGAATGATTATGAGAAAAAATGATTTTGATAAAATGAGAGTATTTGGGTATTGTGATCAGAATAACTTTTTCCATGGTCAAATTACTAAAAATGACATTAAATTTTGTGATAATTACATATAAAGAATAAGATTATAGTTTTCAAATTTAACATCAAAGTTTTTCTTGAGGGGTGTCTGGTACAAATAAGTTCAGAAAGATGCAAAAATAACTATGAACAATTGAAAAGGATGTAAATTTAACAAAACCGTTAAATTTGACCTTACGATGTTAAATTACAAGAGAAAAAAAAACCCCAAACGGCATTCAAAAGGATGCATCTTAACCCCTTATTTAACATTAAATTTCATAATTAATACCAAAAAATGAAATAAATTTGTCTATATGTAATGTTAATTAACTTAACTATTTTTTCTAATATAAGCAAATTAGATAAACAGATCTTATATTAAGAATAAGAGAAAGTATTAAAATTTTAAAATCTTTTTTTTTTTAAAAAAGAGAGTGACAGACGAGCAAGAGAAAAACGGTGAAATAAAAAAAATAGGAGAGAGAGTGGTGTGGCGTGGGACCTACAATGAAAAAGGGTCAATAAGAAAGACACTGTGGGGGGCTCACATAGCAAATAAAGTAAAAAAAAAATTAACTTGAAGTTCAAACCATGGTTTAGCCTTACTCAACTAATTTTCTCTCCGAAGTGGGAGCATATTTTCTCTCTTCTGTGAGAGTTGGTTACGACGTTTTCGTTGAGGTTGTAATCTCTAATACCGTAGTGCGTTACAGTGCTCAGGGAGAGATTGAGTGATATTCGTTGCCTATTACGGCGGAGGAAAAAGAGTGGATTCTCGATTGTGCATCTGCAATTGAGAATTAGTGAGTTTCTGTAGAATTGATTGATAGAGAGCGATTCATGGAGATTGGAGGTCCGTCAAAGGAAGGAAGTTCGGAAGGAAAGAAGAAAGAAATTGAGGTGGATCTGGTGTGGAAGAAGTAGAAGGAGCGAAGGGCTAATGGTGGAGCATTAATTGGGAGGATGATCACCGGAAAAAACCTCAATGTGGCTATGATTATGCAGATGATTCAAAAGGGACGGAACCTGGAAAGGAAGGAAGATATGGAGATAGTGGAGATTGATCGCAAGACTTTCGTGTTTGAGTTTAGATCCAAAGATGATTATCGGTGAATCCTGCGAGGTAGACCGTGGTCGATCAATGGATGGTTGCTTAATGTACAGCAATAGAAAGAGGATATGGTATCCAATGAGGTAAACTTTGATTTCTGTCCTTTTTGGATTCAATTCCATGATTTACCGTTAGGCGTTATGGATGTGGAAAATGTAAGGATGTTAGGATCTAAGATAGGGGAAGTAATGTTGGTTGAAAATCCAATTAGAGAGGGCTTGTTGACCAGGAGTTTTTTAAGAGCTAGGGTGATGGTTGATTTGAGAAATCCTTTAATCACTGGCATGTGGTCTCCAAGGCCAAATAAGGAACCTGTAGAAATTAAGGTTCAGTATGAGAGATTGCAGAATTTATGCTTTGTTTGTGGAAGGCTTGGACATGATTTGAGAAGTTGTTTGTTTATGCCTAATAATAATGAGCATATTGTTGCTGAATATGGTAACTGGTTGAGTGTGCAAGCTATGAGAAGAATGGATGAGTTGGTTGAAGTATGTAAGGTAGACTGGGAGGAAGTTGAAGGATTGGGTGGTGGTTACAAAGGTGGGAAAGGGGAGAGGTTCATTATGTCTAAAGTAGAAGGCAAGGGTATAAGAGTGGAGGGGCCAGAAAAGGAGAGTAGTGATAACCTTCTGGTTAATAAGAGAGTGGTGAAGGGACATTGTATGGAAGATGTTGAAAAGCGGGGGATAGGGACTGATGTGAGGGAAAAAGAGAATAAAGAGAATAAATTGAAGAAAGAGGCGGTGAGAGTGAATCTTAGTCAGTAAAATGTGGATATATCAAAGGCTCTGGTAGTATATGGGAGTATATCACCTATGGCTGAAGTACTGACAAGTTTTAAAAAAGTTGATTTAAAAAGGCCTTTGGTTGATGAAGAAGAGAGAGTAGATGTAAAGAAAAGAAGGGTGGTATTGGCTGAGGTTAATGAGAATAGTCAGAATCAGGCTAATGCAACTAAACCTGTGCAAAAAAGAGTAGTAAGAAGAGGGAATAGAATTCCAAAAAAGTTGATGAGGAGTATGGGAAGTGGCGATACTAGTACTGAGGGGAGTAATGAAAATTGTAGAGAGAATTATGACTTCAGAGTTGGGCTGCAACAAAATGATACAAAAATGAATGATATTGCTGAAGGAAGTGGTGGCTGGCATCAAACAACCACCATGGTGCCATGAGTGTTCTATCCTAGAACTGTCAAGGTTTGGGAGGTTCCTTGACAATGAAAAGCTTAAAGAACACAGTAAGATTAAAAAAACCTCTAGTTGTCTTTTTGATGGAAACTAAGCAACGAAAAGTAGTGGTGGAGAGGGTGAGAAGGAGATGTGGCATGGAGGATGGTTTTGTTGTAGAACCGGAAGGTATAGGGGGAGGGTTGGCATTGTGGTGGTGTAAGGAGGTGAGAATTGAAGTGTTATTCAGGTCAAAAAATTTAATCCATATGCAGATTGATTCTAGACAGTTTGAATTCCTAAGATTCATTACCTTTATATATGGTCCCACTAAGGAGAAGGAAAGAAAAAGGGTGTGGGATAAAGTGAGGGAGATTGTAGGGGAGATAGTGGGCTCTTGGATGTGCATTGGTGATTTTAATGATCTTGTTGCTTAAGAAGAAAAGAGGGGGGGGGGGGGTAAACTGAGATTGATTAGGAAGATTCTTAACTTTCAGCAGTTTATTGCTGATTGTGAATTGATTGATATGGGGTTTAAGGGGATGAGGTATACTTGGTGTAATAAAAGAAGAAGGGAGGAGCATATTAAGGAGAGGATAGATAGAGTTCTTGGGAATGTTGGTATGAGAGAAAATTTTCCAAGGGCTCAAGTTTTTCATTTGGAACCAATAGGTTCAGACTATACCCCAGTATTGATTGAGTTGGCATATGAAGGAGTTAAAACTCCTAAAAGCTTTAAATTTGAACAAATATGGGTGGAGCATCCAGATTATAACAAGGTTGTCAAGATTGGATGGGGAGTAGAAGGATGTAGTGAGGAGGATGTGGTGAAAGAAGTAATTAGAAGGCTTTTTAATTGCAGAAAAGTGTTGAGAGAATGGAGTAAAAAGGCTTTTCCTAATAATAAAAAAGAGATTGATAGACTGATGAATATCCTTCTTGATTGTTATAAGGGAGAGTTTTCGGATGAAGTTGCAAAGAAAGTGGTAGATCTTGAAGCTGATATTGAAAGATTATGGCACAAAGAGGAGGTTTACTGGTGGCAGAGGTCACGTGTGGCATGGATTCAGGCTGGAGATAGAAACTCTCATTTTTTCCATCTCTCCACGGTTCAGAGAAGGCAGAAAAATGCAGTATTAAGGATAAAGGGGGATGGTGGAGTATGGGTTGAAAATGAGAATGAAATTGTTCATTGTTTTATTAGCTGCTATAAAGATCTCTTTAAATCCTCAGGTGATAGAAATTTTGAGGATGTGCTGTAGTATGTAGATTGTTGTGTTACAGCCTTACAGGAGATATGAACATCTACTTGTTGGCCCCCATAAATAAAGCTGAAGTACAAGCTGCTGTGTTTTAGTTAGGAGGGAATAAAGCCCCTGGTCCTGATGGATTTAGTGGGAAATTTTATCAAGCTTCTTGGGATGTGGTTTAGGGGGAGATATGGAGGATGGTGGTGGGTTTTTTTTGAAGGAAGTGGGAATGTTGGAAGGTTGAATTGGACTAATATCATTTTAATCCCAAAGGTGGATCAGCCAGAAGAGGTGAATCAGTTTAGACCTATTAGACTTTGTAATTTTGCTTACAAAGTCATCTCAAAGGTGTTAGCAAATAGATTAAAACCTTGGCTGGATTCCTGTGTGTCAAGAAATCAAGGGGCATTCGTGGCTGGGAGGCTAATTCATGATAATGTGATTATAGCACATGAGATATTTCACTATTTGAGGAGGAGGAAAAAGGGGGTGAGGTGTGAGTTTGTAGTAAAGATGGATATGAGCAAGGCCTATGATAGGGTAGAATGGGATTTTGTTGAGAAGATCCTATCTAAACTTGGATTTCACCAGAGATGGGTGGAGCTGATTATGAGGTGCATCACTACTGTGAAACTTAATATTTGCCTATCAGGAAGGAAGGTTGGAGAAGTAATCCTAGAGAGAGGGTTGAGGCAAGGGGATCCTCTATCACCTTACATTTTTATTCTGGTGGTTGAAGTGCTGTCTAGAATGATTAAGAAGAAGATAGAAAGAGGATTGTTGAAAGGGATCAGAATTACAAGGGATTGTCCTGTTTTGTCACATAGCTTCTTTGCTAATGAAATGTTGTTGTTTATGAATGCTGAAGAAAGTAATTGTAGGGTCCTAGCTGATGTTTTAAAGAGGTATTGTGATGCCTCTGGACAGCAAGCAAATTTATCTAAGTCTGGGATTGTTTTTTCTAGTAATACAATAGCTGCAATACGAAACAAGGTTTGCACAATTCTAGGTATTGGAGATATAGAAGAACAAGGTAAATACCTGGGTATCCCAAATATGTGGGGTAAAGCAAAGCATCAAGCTTTAGCATATATCAAGGAAAAGGTTGGAAGGAAGATCAAGGGTTGGAGTGGGAGACTGTTAACACAGGTAGGGCGAGAAGTAATGATAAAATCTGTCATCACTGTAGTACCCTTGTATCCAATGAGCTGTTTTAAATTCCCTAAGAAGACTTGCAAGGAATTGGATAGGTTGGTTGCTAAGTATTGGTGGAGTGGAGGAGAAGAGGGAAGGAAAATTCACTGGAGATCATGGGATATAATGACAGATCTTAAGTCTGAAAGAGGAATGGGATTTAGGGAATTTGAAATTATTAATAGTGCTATGTTAGCAAAAACTGCATGGAGAATTCTAAACAATCCTCAGGACATATGGGTAAAGGTATTAAAGGGAATATATTTTCCAAATACTCAATTTCTAGATGCTAAGAAAGGTGGAAGGGCTTCATGGGTTTGGACTAGCTTTTTGGAGGGAAGGGACACTTTA